>JAADXJ010000886.1:0-13283 GCA_023337735.1 Pythium biforme
GATTGTGTTGTTCTCAGTACCTTCATACAGCAGGAAATCAACACCAAACTTGGAGCCAAACGCCACGAAATGTCCGCGTCTCCAAAGATCTGCAAACACGCGCACGCGCAACAACGCAAGCTCATCTAAAAACGCCATCAGCGGAACGTTGCCATTAGACTCGGAATATACCAGACAACAGCCCACAAAGTCTTTACTACGAACCCATTCCGACCAGGAGTGACTTGCCTCCAGTTCCTTCCACAATGCGTGTCATCGCATCTGTGAGATGCAGCGTATCCACACTACCGCCGTCGTCCGCATCCAGCCGCAGGTATCCTTCTTTGACGCCAACGGCGATCTCCGCCATCGACAGTTGCACCCGAACGGAGCCATCGTCGTCGTCGCGCTCTCCGGCGCCCGCAGTGACGCCCACGAGCCGCGCCTGCGTGAGCAGCCTCGTTACATCGGCTGTACCAGTGACAAAGCCAACGACAGTCGCGACGCGGTCACTTCGTTCCTTCGCCGCCGCATACTCCACGACCACGCGCACTGCGATCTTGCCGTCCATGTTTCCCTTTGTTTTGAGAGGGAACCAACTTCCCGCCACAACATTTTCTGCCTTGGATAAAATCCAAACGAGGGACAGGTCCCGAAGACGATGCTCTTACGAGGGACAGGTCCCGAAGACGATGCTCTTTTTCCCTTTTGTTCAACGAGGGACTTGAAGCTGCGCGAGAGGCACATCCCCCGGACGATGATACGTAAGCGTTCTATTCGGGTGAGCAGCTCCTAAACGGTTTGTCCGGTCGGGGCGCAAGGGAAGAAGCGCAGCACGCCACACGGCGCATTTGACATCTTCAGAACCGCAGCGCAAAGTGAGCGAGAGACGACGACAAACCATGGCGCACGGCCACGGCAACCACCACCACAAGAAGACCGACGAGACGGCGGCCACGGAAACGCCCGAGACCCCCGCGCCGGCCGCCGACATCATGCCACCGGCGCCGACGCCCGCGCCCGCGTCAGAGCCGACGCCGACGCCTGAGATTCCTGTCGCGCCTGTGACGCCCGTGTCGACTCCCAAGCTCGAGCCGGAGCCAGCGGCCGCGACGAAGCCTGTCGCGGTGGTGCCGGCGCTCGCGCCGAACGCCAGCTTGTTTGCGCGCTATGAGCACTTTGTGCTCTCGCGCACGAGCATCGCGCGCAACATCGAGACGGCTCTGTACGTCGTGCCGCAGATCGTGCCCAAGAACTACCGCGACCCGGAGGTCGCGACGCAGTCGGGCTACGCGATGGTCGGCCTGCTCGGGCTGCTTCACGACTACATCCTGTACAAGAACACCCACAAGGACGTCAAGGGCGATGCGTACGTTTGTTGTATGAATGAAAGGATGGCCATGCTGGAAGCTAACAGTTTCTGATTTGCACGCTGTAGGTTTATACGCCTGGTGCGTGTGCCGCTCTCGATTGTCTCGCACGTGCAGGTGCTCGCGGAAGTCACGGCCCGTAAGTTTGGTGGCGAAGTCTCGCGCTGGCGTTTGGTACGTGCTACAGTCAAATTATGTGGAACTCCCGGAACTGACTCGACCCCCTTGTGTTTCAGATTGTGTGGATTGAGCTGTTCAAGAGCGTGTGCAAGATGCTGCTGTTGCTCCAGCAGCGCCGCGGCCTGCTCGTGGGCGCCGGCAAGTACAAGACGATCCACCCGCCGGGCACCAAGAAGTCGCCGTTCGCGCGCTTCTCCAAGTCGAGCCAGAAGCCGGGCTCGCGCACGGGCAAGGTTTTTGGCGCCAACAACACCAGTGCGTATATTCACTCTAGGTGGAACTCCCTTGCGGCATAGACCAGGTGAGGTCGCTAATGCATGCTCTAACTATCCACAGAGCCCACCGACGACACTCCGGAGACGGCCGACGCCCCGGCCGGCCCGACAACTCTCACGTTTGACGTAAGTGCACCTCCCCAAGTATGGTGGTGGCCACTGAAAATGTGTACTAACAGCCTCATGATTCCCACAGGACCCGACGTTTGCGGCCACTGAAGTCCGTCGCGAGCAGCTGCTGCTCGGCGGTGAGCTGCTCCACATCTTCCGTCCGCTGGCATACGCCTTGCTGCACCAGCGCAAGGGCGAGGAGTCGTGGCTTCCGGCCGTGGTCTCCATCCTCATGGAGGCGTCCGGGTACATTGATTGCACCCATTCTCGTTTGTTGTATGGTCCGCGGTTTATTCTGAATTGATTCCTGTGTTGAATGCCCCCAGTTTCGTGCTCTCGGCTTCGTCGTTCGAGAAGAGCGGCCTGTCGTCGTCTGCCAAGGGTATCCAGGCGAAGAAGGCGCAGGACGAACTCGCGTCCCGAAAGGTCCGTGGCAATCGCCCTTCAACATGTGGCGTTGTGGATCACATCTCACACTCAATTGGTTTCTGTGTACTCTTAGATTGCCATGCTGCTCTACTTGCTTCGCGACCCGGTATACGCGTCGGTCACCAAGCCGGCGACGGAGAAACTGTGCGGTGTCACCGACTACGTCCCCGTGTTCGGCAAGTTCTTCCGACTTGTCTCGGTCGGCATCCTGGACTACTACCACAAGTACCACTTCTACACGTCGGCTTCGTAGAGGCCCGCAAAGCGCGAACTGGGTTGTATGAGTTTCGCCGTGGCGCGTCAACCCAACGCCTCACAAGATCGCATTGCATCACGTGAGCTATCGTTCTTTGTTCGATGCCGCCTTCTAAGAATCATATATTGTCATAGTCTTCCACAAACGTGCTGCTTTCCAACTCGCTCTGTTCTTGGTTCGGCAGCGGAGTTTCTGCTTCTTGTCCGGCCACCGGATCCACGAGGGTGTAGAAGAGCATGTACGCAGTGGTCTGCGTTTCACTGCGCAGGGTCGCTGCGTCCAGCATTGTCACGAAATCGTCGTCGAACTTGTTCCATCGCTCGCTGGATCGAGGTCGAGATCGGATCGGGTCCAAAGAGGGCGTATCACCTCCATCGAGCGGCGTGGTGTCCCGTGTGTACGCGATATAGTGACCAGCATCCAGTGAGCTTCCGAGATGAGCGCACACGGCTTGGAGCTTGTATTGCACCGGTTGCGTCGGGTCGCGCAAAAACATGTTGACGGTGAGGTCTAACGGCTGGTCGATGGGAAACTCCACGCTGCAGCCGATCTTCTCGGCACTCGTTTGCCAATTTGTTTGCTTGAAACGCTGGAGCTGAATCACAAGCACTTGCGGGACTCGCTGGAGCAGCACTTGCGTGCGCCGGCTCGTCTTGTCCTGACAGTGGCCGTCACAAAAGACTTGATTGTCAGCGATCAGATCCTCGAGTCCTCGGTGGGTCTCTAAGCAGTGCTCGAGCGTCTGTGACACCTTAGAGCTGTCAACACTTAGTGAAAGCACGCTGTCGCGTGCAACAGCACGCGTCAGATCATCCTCGGTATCAAGCAGGTCACCGCAGCACATAGTAAACGCACCGAAACTCTTGGTGGAGGCACGTCAGGTTTGCACAGCTGCAGCACTGGGAGCCGCGCACGATCTGGCCCGTGAACATCTCCGTGATGAATGACGAGTTTTCCTTCAAGTATCGATGCCATCGCACGTCTCCTAGAAATGCTGTTTTAGACACACACACCGCACAAACGTTAGGGAACCAATTGCTCGCATGCTAGACCGAATGGAAGCTTAAACACGTACCCACGGTTTGGTTGTACGTGCCCGGATCGGTCACGACGCACTTCTTCAGGCTCTGGAGGCATTCGTTCTCAAGCGTGACGAGCCGGTTCAGCTCGATGAGGCTCGCCGTCTTGGCATCGCTTGATGCACTAGTGTCGTGTGCTTCTTTGGAATTATTCGGTTCGGGAGATGGTGATAGCGAGTGCTTCAACAGTTCATGTAACGAATCTAAGAGGAAAAGGAGCAACTCTTCGGCGTCCTGCTGTTCCTGGCGCCTCACCTCCGACGAGACCAAGCCAGAGCACTTGCTCGCCGCCTGTAGGAAGCACTTAAGTCGCTTGGTGGTCGCCACAGCGCTGTAGTCGCCCGGGTTCACCGTCATTGGCCGCTTCCGCTTCTTCCCCGCAGCACCGGAAGCACTGCACGTCACCGCATTCTTGGCAGTCTCTTCAGTATGACGATGGGCAACGTCTTGCGCCAGCTTGCTGTCATGGTGGGTGGCCGTTCCATTCATTTTGATCGACTCATTCTGCCCTGGTGCACCTTCTTCATTCTCATCCGCGTCTCCCTCCGGCACTAACCCCTTGAGCAAATCCAGCAGCGTCTGCGCCAGCTTCAGTTGTGTATCATGGCGACGCGTCTCGCGCTTGTCACTCGCTTCTTCTTGGTCATCTTCATCATGCTGTATCACACGCAGCACTTCGTTTTCCAGGCGCTCCACAAAGCCCGGGATCGCGAGCAGGCACTGCACGACGGCGTTGACAAAGCACGTGTTGCCCGTGTTGGAAAGCCCGCGGCGCGTACTCGTCAACACATGTGGTACCTCAGCGGCGGCAAAGAAGAGCGCGTCCTCGTCACCTCTATCATCCTGAGCGTCGGCGATGGAACTCGCCACTGGCTCGGCGTCTGTCGCCACGCGCAGCCACCGCCGCCTGTCGGCACCCGACAGCGTTGAGGGCGTCGCCGCCGCCCGCGCGGAGCCACCGCTGCCGGTGACGCTTCCTTGGAGCATGAGCAGGCGCCGCGGGAACATCGAGAGGCGCAGCAGAAAGTGGAGCAGCCGTTGCAGCGCGCGCTTCCACACGGACGGGAGCCACGACCGCACGTACGCGGAGGTCGCGGCGACGCGCTTCATGGGCGCGGTCGGTCTCCTCGTGTCGCAATGCTCTTTCTGGGCTGGTGCAGCAAGGGTTACACCTTCTCAAAGCGTAACCTTTCTCCGAGAATTGAGGTGAAACTGCATTCAAACAGGGAGATATTCGTTTTCAGAGGTGTTGAAGGGACACTGTGTAATATGTGGATTAACCCTTATTTAGATAGACGCATCTGATTGGCTGGAAATACCGCATTTCCAACAGCATGTTCGTGTTGCCTGGCCCACACCAACAAATTGGAGACGCAGTGAGGATGGTGATGCCGATGCGCGTCGCCTTGACGACGGCGTCGCGCGCAACCACTCAGCCTTCATCACTGCAGGGCCTCGCGGTGGCCACGGGTGCGCGCCACTTGAGCTTCCGCGCCGCGCCGAAGTACGCAGATCCCGTCCGACCCGACTTGTCACCTAGCGCACTCCTCCGTCCAGCGTGTTAATTCGTTTTGTTTTCGATACGACAGGAATGCCAAGCCACTCGAGAAGAACCGCATCTTGGAGACGCCGCTTGTTGAGAACGCTGATAACACACTCATGCGGTGGGTAGGCCGCGGCACGGCGATGCAGATGTACTGCACATTCATCTTCGCGGGGAAGCTCATCTACGAGGCCGACGCGGCCGCCAACATCTACGAGGTAAAGCCCTGCGGATCCAACGCGAGACCATACAACAGAATGACCCTTATCCTATCGCTAAGTGCGTGCGTCCACTGTGCTAGGTCTGGGCAACAAGCGGCTCAATCGCGAGCGCGTCAGCGTGCGTGTTCTTCGGAGCGAAACTGATGTGCGACAAGATCGTGACCGACATTGCGTCGTGCCGAAATTTCGGAGAGAAAGGTACAGTCGATGCAGTAGTGTCCATCGCTCTCCCATCCGAGTCGGGCTCATCGCTGAAGCTCTCCATCGTTGCATGTAGACGAGTTCGTCCGTCTGACGGTGCAAGGCGCCCTCGAGAAGTACGCGCTCTACGTGTCGCTCGAAGGTCTAGTGGCGCACCATATGCAGCCGACCATCTCACGGACGTGGTCCACGCTGGATCGATTTCTCATTGAATTTGTTCTTCCCGTAGATGTCCAGCTTCTGAAGCAGAGCTCTCCGGATGAGTACAAGTTCAAAGTTGGCGCGCGTAATTTTTCGCTCGACCTCTCGAACGGCACGTGCACGAACCGCAAGGCGCTCGAGAGTTTGCTGCAGGGAAAGCCGCTCGTGACGCGCAAGGTCAAGCAACCGAAGAAACGGCAGCTGTAAGAAGGCTGCTCCGATGAAATTTTTGGGCACATATAGACTGCTTTCCGGGCGCAGCGTGGTAAACCTGGAAGTTCAGGAAATAGACCTCCCGATCGTGAGAGACTTTTAAGTCATGTACGCACAATCCACGCACGCATTCACGATCGCCATCAATCCGGGGAGAGACCGCGCTTGCGCCATTCCTTCCCGCCTCTTGTCTGGGTATTCTCCGGTGTAAATTTCAATCTCTAGTCGCACGGTCTGACATCATTGATCGGCAAATGACGGGGACATTGGAGTGCGTTAAAGACTGAAAATTCCGCATTGACAATGGGCGTTGTCACTGACGCTGCCGAGACATGGAGACTTTGCACAAGTGCATGGATTGTGGATGGGTGGGATGGGTGAGCTTGCGCCCACGTGAAACTTTCCAGGTTGGACAGTGAAGCCATTTTCGCCCACGGCTAAACAGTGGGAGTGGCGACGAAGATACGATGTGATGAAAATAATCACGCGCTAAAGTCGTTTTTGGGTTTACGCACATCGTGAAACACACACTCTGTCAAACCAAAACGCACATCGGATGTTGGGAGCTTTTTTGGTACAAAATGCACCGCGATTCCTTCGCCACACACTATGACTGACAGTGGGTAGAAGGGAGAAGAACACCGCCACCAACAGGCGACGAGAATTCTCGTGTTGACCATCGAAGAAAAGGCCACCATCGTCGACGGGAGAGAACGCGGGCTTCTCTGTTGTTCCGGGGAGCACAGTAACACAGTGCGACAGGTACGTCCAAACATCTTTCGCCCAGATCTCACAGGTGCTGTCGACCAAAATCTGCTTGCACCGTCCAATATGGTAACTGTACTTGGAATTCAGATGCTCTAAGTCTAGCAATCCGAGCAGATAGATAGAATGGCAACTAGATATCCACGCCACTGGTACGGTATGGTGCATGCTCTGAGGAAAAAGAAAAGAAAAACGGGAATCTCTCGTCCGCATCTGCGGCGTCACTTTGCGAAAGAAGCAGAAGAACGCAGGGATGCGTTCTGTTCACAGACCATCAAGATGAGAAAACCCAAGTTTCTATTACCGGTACTTTTTACGGTTTTTGGATTCCATCCTCGAGAACGGGGTAGGGCTGTCAAAAATTTCACGGCCAGCAGGGGAAGCCATGAGAATCCAGACAAATCGTACCCGATTTTTTCGGTCGGCCAATCAGATCGCCGAATTCCACGTCCAGCTCAGGATTCCCCGGGGGAACGCATGCTCTTGGTGCGGCACAAAGTTTCTGCTATTTTTTCCCATACGGCTTTTCATTTTTTCATTCACTCGACGCCGACTCCAAAGCCGCACTCAATATGATGGTGATGCTGGGCTGCCATGGGCCGACCGCTGCCATCCGCTCCTCGGCCCCATTGCCAACGACGTCCACAACTAAAGTCTCGGCCTCCACCCCAAGCGGTCCATCACCGACGACGCTACCGCATCCGCTGCTCACGCCGCGCCTCCGCCCTACCACAGCGTCTACCATCAGCACTATTACCACCACCAACAGCACCACCACCAACATGGCTTGCCTCACGACCGTCATGAGCGTCCCGCCGGCCGCGACGCCTTCACGCAAGCGCAAGATCATTGTGGACCCGCCGACGGCCTCCATGGGCCACAAGCGCTGCCGCACGTTTACCGAGCTCGAGTACGAGGAGATGCTCGAGGAGGCCACTTTGCTGCGCGAAGAACTCGAGCTGTTGGTCGCCGTCGCCGCCGATCTCTGCCGCGACCTCGCGTGTGACCCGAGCCAAGTGCGCGCGTTCCTGGCGCAGCTCGCTGCCATCGAAGAGAAGATGGCCTCGACTGAGGACCTCACGGAGCGCCAAGTGCGCGAAATGTGCCAGCAGATGATCGCCATGATGAAGCACTTGTGCGAGCGCCATTACGACCACTTTGCGCTCGTCGACATGCAGGACCACCTGCGCGAGAGCCGCGACTGCTTCATGCGCTTCATCTGCCAATACGCTGCCATGATCGGCCTCCTCCAGTGAAGCACCAGCCCCCAAACCCTCCTATCTATCCACCCCACGAAACCATAGACGAACGACCTACCACCGCAAGCTACCCCCCATAGACACCGCCATTTTTGTTCTTGTGAACCAACCACCATCAATCGTACCAGTATCATTTTTTATTCCCATTTGTTTCTTCTTTCTATCTGTGTACTATATCTGTTCTGGTTCGTTGGCATTCCTCCCTCATGCACTCCCGTTGGCCGCGTACTTGCGCTGAACGTCCTCGAGCACGTTGCGGCAGGGCACGCGCGCCTTGAGCTTGATGCACATGAGGAACGAGCCGGCGAGCTTGCGGTGGAGCGAGTAGGCCTCTTGCGGCGGCGCCGTGAGGCGGCTGTCCATGAACGTCTCCGTGTACTGCGCGAGCCGCTTGGTGAGCTGGCTCTCGTAAAAGTCAAAGGGCTCATGGGAGCGGAAGGGCTCGCCCACGACCATGCCCGCGGCTGTGTGCGCGCGCAGCATGGCCGGCGACTCGTCGCCCGTGAGGAACTTCATCTTGACCGAGCAGTCGAGCATGGTCTTCTCGTCGCTGTTCGCGGCGGCCCACACGATCTTAAAGTACTCGTCCACAAAGGCCTTGGGGTACTCGCGCGCGGCGCCAAAGTCCACGAGCCCGATCTTGTCGGTCGCCGAGTTGTACATAAAGTTGCTCCAGTTCGGGTCGGTCTGCATGAAGCGCCAGTCGAAGAGCTCACGGACCGTGAGCTCGAGGATGCGGCGGCCGATCGAGTCGCGCAGCTCCTGTGACAGGTTGACGCACTTGTCGATCGCGACGCCCGAGATGAGCTCAGTCGTGAGGATGCGCGACGTGCTCACTTCGCGGTGCACCTTGGGCACAATGAAGCGATCCTCCATGCGCATGTCGTGGATGAGCTGACGGAAGCGCTCCTGGTTGTCGGCCTCCTGCGCGTAGTTGCACTCGGCCGTGAGCTCCTCCTGGCCCACGCGGATGATCTCGTCGATGTAGAGCCCCTTGGGCAAGATGTTGGTATACGTGACGATACGCTTGAGGTTCGTGAGGTCGCTCTCGATGCTGTCGGCGACGCCCGGGTACTGGATTTTGACGGCCACTCGCTTGCCCGTCGCGAGCGTCGCACGGTGCACCTGGCCGATCGACGCCGCAGCGATCGGCACGTCGTCAAACTCCTCAAACTTGTCGCGCCAGTCGTCACCCAGTTCCGCTGCGAGCTGCGCATGGAGTTGGTCACGCGGCATGACATGCGCGCTACAAACACACAATACGTACCAAATAAATATCCCACCATCGCCTTCCTGAAACAAACACAAACAACTTACTTTTGGCGCACGCGGTCGAGCGCCTCTGCGAGCTTGGGAGAGATCAGGTTCTCGTCCTGGATGCTGAGCATCTGGCCGAGCTTGAGCGCCGCGCCACGCATTGTGCAGAGCGCGTCGACGAGGCGCTCTGTGTTCGAGTCGGAGATGAGCGCCTGGCGCGTGCCACCTTTGCCGCCGGTGCGCACGATCTCGGTGGCCGTGCCGACGGCCAACTTGGCCGCGAGGCTGCCAAAGCCCAAGATACGCGAGAGCGGCGACGACGGCACGTGGCGCTCCGTCCACGCCGGGTGCGTACTGTGGATGTCCTGCGCAGGCAGCGCGCCAGCAGACGCCGGCCCAGTATACGTATCAAACGGCTGCTTGGTCTGGTCAGCCTTTGGCGTGGCCGCGGACGCTTCGACGCGGGCGTCTTCCTTTCGCACTTGCTCGTGGAGAACCGACTGGACGGTCTGGACAGTGGTCGCATGCGCATGCTCATCCTGCTGCTGCTGTTGCTTCTTTTTCTTCTCTTGCGCGTCCAGCTCCGCGAATGGCGACTCCCACGCCGCATTGTGCTTCTTGCCAAACTCCTTGCTCACGTGGTCACGGACCAGCGGCGACGACGCAGCGGGGGCGGCCGTCGGCGTGTGGGTCGCGGGGTGCAGATCGTGCATCGCCGTCGCAGCCGTTTGGGTCTCCTGTGTTGGGGCTTGCGGAGGTGCGGACGCACCGGTGGTGGGCGCCTGTGGTGTCGCAGCGGTAGCGGCCTGGCCGGCGTTGTCGACGAGATACGGCAAGATCCGCGCGAGTTCGTTGGCGTGGCGCGCGAGCTGGGTCGACCGCTCGCTGAGCTCGGGCACCTGCAGCTTGGCGACCTGTTCGGCGACCTTGCCGGCACCGTGGAGCACGCGTAGAAAGTCGCGCGACCACATTGGCAGTAACGTAGATGGGGAGGGAGAGAGAGCTCTAGTGTGTGTGGAAGTCGAAGGATGCCCCGCTGACGTCGGTGATGATCTGCCACAGAAAGGAGCAGAGCTCAACAAACCGACCAAAATGGAGTGCAGAGTGATGGTTCGGAACGCAAGCGAACCATCATCATAGAACTGGTACCAAACCGGTATATTTTGCTGCAGATGACTACTAGGAAGTCATGCGTGCCATTCATCCGCCTTGATCCTTGTCACACAAGGAATCGAATCTTGCGACTTGAGGCAAACATGGACCAAGTTCGAGCGTCGCACTTGCTCGTGAAGCACAGCGGATCGCGCCGCCCGGGTGCGTCACGCGACTAATCGACCAAGTAGTCTATCCGACGGTGTGTCTAACCGCGTGCCGCTTTGTTTCTATGGGTTTCTCCAGCGTCGCGTCTTTCGGACAACATCACGCGTTCCAAGGACGAAGCCCTCGAGCTGCTGCTCGGTGCGTAATGTTATTTGGGTGGGTCTTGACGTGATGCGGTCTAACATACCGCTTATGGTTTCGTGAGATAGCCTACCGCGACCAGATCGTGTCCGGCCAGGCGCGCTTCGATGAGCTCGCGGTCAGCTACAGCGACTGCAACAGCGGTACGCGCGGCGGCGACCTCGGCTACTTTGGCCGCGGCATGATGCAGAAGCCCTTCGAGGACGCGACGTACGTATATGCGTTTAGCGACGCGGTGGTTTGGTCTCGTTGAGACGTTTTCTGAACGGTCATTGTTGCCTTCAGCTTTGCCCTCCAGGTCGGCGAGATGAGCGGCGTCGTGGACACAGACAGCGGCGTCCACATCATCCTGCGCACGGCCTAAGCCGCTAGGCAGCGCAAGCATTCGTACCATCGGCGGTGGGAAGCTCCCACGGGCGAGTTGGATCGTCAGCGGCAGCACGGACGTCATAGTCACAAAACCGTGCTTCTTCGTTATCAAACTAACGTTGTTCGTTGCCACACGATTGATCTCTTCGGGTCTTGGTCGAGTACGAATCGTCAAACAGATCTTGGTAGACCCATAGCAAGGAGACGAGCTTTGAGTCGGTGGCTAGGTGTTTGGCTGGCCAATTCTCCGCATTGGGCTCCGGTCCGGAACAAACGGCAGCAACCGCACACTTATCTTCTCCGTCGAACATGCGACGGTTCCGTCACTAGAGCTACTAGAGCCACTGAGCCGCTGCCCTATGAACCCATTGATCAGGATCTATGTTTCACAGAGTATCCCGCATCGAAACGACTTTCTGCCCGCGAGAGTTATCGTGGATACGATATCGACTGGAGGGACCCCAGACTGGAATCCAGAGTCACTCTGGACTGGGCCGGTGCGTAACCTGCCCCTCAGTGTCCCTCCGTCGTGTTGGTAACGACGAAGCGTAGCGTGCGACTTGGTTCTGAGTTCCGGCTGCGGAATCCGAGTACAGTCCGGCATCCTATTTGGCAATAGGACGGGTACGCGCACTCACGGTATCCTCTTTGGCAATACACAACGAATGCGATGCGAGAAGGCAGATGCACAACCACACCGCCAACTCTCATGTGCCTCCAGCATATCCACAAACGCCCGAGTCCACTTCATACCCTCGCTACCCCTCACTCCGACTGGTCTGGCTGGGTGTGAATGGTACCGTAGGTATCTCTCTTCTTCACAGAATTTCAGCCGCGTGCTGAGCGACTCGCAGCACATTCGTTGGCTACACAGGAAATGGGGCGTTTGGCTGGCCATCGAAAGCCATGAATTTTCCTGCGTCTGCTCAGCCGCGCAACTGACACCACGCTGAGCAAATTCGCGGCTCAACCCAATGAAAATGCCACTCAAATGCACGTCGTATCATCTATCAGAGGCAATCATCAACGGTGTTACTATGTGAAAGTCTAACGTGACAAGATGTATGGTCGCCTTCGTATGCGTTTACCGAGGTTTTGAGGTCGTACCCATCGATTGTCACACCGCCGGCTTCAACCTGAACGCACGAAACGTTCTCTGCATCCAACACAGTTCAGGCGATGTCCTTTTTCACGGGTTTGTTGATTCTCTCGCTCTCGCTCTCGTCCGCCACCCACGCACACACAGCTGCGCCATCGGTATCCTCGCGTTATTATCGCTTTCTCTCTGCAGAGCTCGAAACGATACAAGCACCACCTTTCCATTCGTCCATGGTCTGGTCCTCCACGCTGGCGCTGCGGCTCGTACTGCCGGCGCTGCTGCTCGCGATGGCCACTGATGCCATGCAAGTTAGCGTGTGCCGTGATGCCACCTACGACATCCCTGCCACGCGTGGTGCCGTGTGCTCTGGCGACGGCATCTTGCCGTCGGGCTGGGCATGCCCGCTCAAGGGCGACACGGCCGCCAAGGATTGTCGTGGCGTGCTGCCGTCGTATAGCGGAAGCAACTGCGTCGCCAAAGAGAACGCGCAGTGCGCGCGCATTCCAAGCGGCGCCTGGGGCTGTGTGTTCCCGACCACCGGGTGCGGCAAACTGAAGCCGCTCGACGTGGGCTGCCCGACCTGGGCCTGGAACGACTCGTCTGAAGAAGGCTACTACAACGACCCGGTCGTCGAGGTCGCCTCGCTCCTGGGGAACGTCGACATTGAGGAGAAGCTCCAGATCACGGTCTCGGAGAGCTGGTTTGTGCTGGAGACGCCGCCGAGCGACCTCTACGCGTGCAACCAGAAGCCGACGCCGCCGCCGACGCCCACACGCCCACCGCCTCCTCCACCTCCGCCGGTCACGACGACACCTCGACCGCCACCACCGTCGACCACGCCACCACCACCGCCAGTGACGACGACGCCGCGCCCACCGCCTCCGGTGACAACGACCCCACCGCCTCCGGTGACGACGACCCCTGCGCCTCCAGTGACCACAACACCAGCTCCTGTGACCACAACGCCAGCGCCTCCGGTGACCACAACGCCAGCTCCTCCTGTGACCACAACGCC
>JAADXJ010000887.1:0-13227 GCA_023337735.1 Pythium biforme
AGCCCCCACGCAGGGTTCAGTGCCGTATTTACCGTCGACCCATCCGATCCGTCTTCCGGCTACTGAGTCTGCCGTGGCGACGCTCCTGCAATCCGGACAAGACGCGCGTATCCACGCCGTGGTCGTCTCAAAGGACAGTATGATATACGTGTCAGGCGGGTGCACGATCTACTGCTCTCGCGAGTGGCACGCCAGAGCTCATGTTTGTGGTTGGCTCTTCCGCGAATGGTCGAAGCCGTGGCTGGCAACGGCGAGCGCGCCGCCCGGGATGGGGCTTTGTTGAGCGCAAGCTTCGAGTCGCTCACAGGAATCGCCGCCTCGCCCACGACGGGCGATGCCTTCGTGTCAAGCAATTGGGGCTGTGCAATCCGCGAGGTGGACCTCACCGGGCGCCACGTCTCGACACTCAGTTCGGACGTTCTGTACACCTACGTGGTCGCAGTGTCGCCCACGAGCCGGCAAATCTTCGTGTCAGGCGGCAGCAAAACGTTCTGTATTCCAGTCGACGGCTCGTCGATCACAACCGTTGCAGGGAGTTACAAACATCGTTACAAAGATGGCTTTGGGACCAACGCCGACTTCTACGTTGTCGGTGGGCTCGCGTTCTCGCCGACGGGGAACTTCTTGTACATCTCGGACCAGCTCAACAACTGCATTCGCCACTTAGACACGGTCACGAGCGAAGTGACGACGGTCGTCGACGATGCGACCCGAAAGCAAATGGCACAGTTGACGGAGAGTATACCAGTGCGCGCTTTGCGTGGCCCACGGCGATTACCGTCGGATTCGACGGCACGATCTACGTCGTGGACGAAGGTGCCTCGCCGCCGGTATTACGCCGCATCAAGCCCAGTTCGTGAACGCGGTCTTAGCCAAACCATACTATACTAGTAAACACAACTCTAATTCTTCGAATACAGGCGAATCGACGATCGACTCCCATGCGTAGCGCGGATCAGTGTAGGAATAGAACAGCATTCATTGCGCAACATAAATAGGAATGGAGCAGCAGGGATTGCGCAGCATACCTCAACATGACTCAGACCAGACAACCCTCGCATCTTCTCTTCCTGACCGGAATTCACGGTCGCAAGGCACCCAGAATAGTTGGGACTGACGGATCAACTGGAGTCCAGTCAACGCGTTGTGCCGACTGAAGCTCGCGAAACTGAGTTTGTGGTCGACACTTGTAACACAACAGCAACCGAGACTGACCGATTCTAAGTTCCCGACAATGGCCGACTTGGTTTTCGTGCCGCTTGATGCTGTGCTAGGCGACCAGGAAGCCTCCCGCCACCATGTCGCCATGAACCTTCTGTACGAAGCCGCTCGGGCACTCGCGGCCATGCACGCGTCGGGCATCGTCCACGGCGACCTGCGCTGTGAAAACATCCTCGTCGCGCCGGAGCTGAAGACCGTCAAGCTAGGAGGACTCGCGCATAGTTTTGACTGGAACGCACTACGATTCCGCGTCACGGCGTCGAACACGACGCCCAGTGAACTGGGACTTTCCGTGTCGTCTGCGAGAAGGTGGCTTGCGCCGGAGTGTGTCGCTGGCAGCGCCCCTTCTCCGGCCTCCGACGTGTACTCGTTTGGCCTCACCGTGTACGAGGCATTGACAGGATCGATTCCTTTTGGAAGCATCGATGACGCCGGGGTGGTCGAGCTCAAGAAGATGAAGGATACGCAACTGCCGGATCGCTGTTCTGATAAGATCCATCACGAGGCATGGTCGTTGATCCAGGACGCGTGTCACCACAACCCGATCTTTCGCCCCAGCGCGCAAATCACGATGATGAGTCTGCGCAGTTTGAAAGCCAAGACACCAGTGGCGAGACACTCAGCGACACGTACGGCAACCGTGGCTACCTCAACATTGCCACACCACGTCACGGCCAATATGCCTACGGCTCGTCACCCATCTTTCCCCAATGTGCCCCTCGCGGTTCGTTCTCCACCGAAGCATATTACGGTGTACACGGGAAGCGTCCACACTCCGGCCACTGAGTATGCCGATCCGGCCATGACCCCGTTGCAGACAATACCGACGTGGAAGAAAGTCGCGAGTGTGGTTGTCGGTGTGCTTCTGATCTGCGCTATCGTTGTGCCGATTCCACTACTGATGGGCTCTCCAGCATCCTCCTACTCCGATGCCACAACGACGCCAACGGCCACACCATCCTACACCCCCATCACCACACATTATGCCGCAACAATTGAACCAGTTGCGCCAGACGCAACGCCAACGCCAATACCAATGCTAACGCCAACGCCAACGCCAGCGCCAACGCCAGAGCCAACCCTAGCGCCAGCTCCGGTGCTTCTCCCTGTCCGTGTACCCTTGCTAGGATATCGAGTGGAAACGCTTCTGCACTGCGACCCCAGCGCACAGATTGTAGCGCTAGCGGTCGGAAACGACACCACCATCTACGCCTCCGATGGGTATGCGATCTACCGTTTCCGCGAGGATAGCCCACTCGAGCCAACGTTGGTGGCCGGCTCGTCGTCTCCTGGGTACACCAATGGACCGGCGGAGCAAACCCGCTTTGGCAGGATTGTCGGGCTCGCAATCGACAAGCAAGGCAACATGCTAGTCGCCGACGACGCAAACTTGCGTGTGCGCAAGGTTCGACTCGACACGCAGCCGCTTTTGGTTGAAGATGTTGCCGGAGATGGCACGAGAGAAACACGAGACGGGGCATTGCAGAGCGCCGCGTTCTCGTCGCTTTGGTACATCGCTTTCTCCACGAGGACGGGCATCGTCTTCGTCACGGGCTATGCCGACGCGAAAGTCCGCACACTTGACATCAACCGAGACCAGGTGACGATGCTCCCGCCGATCGTGTACCCAGTAACCGGCCTTGTGGCGTCACCAACAGAAAACGAAATCTACCTCGCCCTCGACAGCAAGATCATTCGCATGCCACCCGATGGCTCGTCGGTCTCGACCATCGCTGGTAGTAGCCAACAAGGGTACAGAGACGACTTCGGCACGAACGCCGAGTTCAATAGCATCAACGGGCTCGCGATATCGCGCACGGGGGAGTACCTCTACGTGGCGGATACGAACAACAACTGCATTCGCATGGTCCATGTCGCCACTCAGCAAGTCACGACGCTGGCGGGGATGTGCGGTACGAGCAGTGACCAAGTTGACGGTGATATCGCGCATGCGCGCTTCGCGAGACCCTCGGCAATTGCGGTTGGGCCAGACGACGTCGTCTACGTAGCCGAAGCGGGGCAGGGGATCCCGCGGCTGCGCCGTATCCAACCGGACCCGTAAATCTACACGAGAAAATCATTCCAGATATCTGGATGCCGAACGAGAATACACTTTCCGATACAGTGAGAACCAAGATTGGACGGGCAAGGCACTTATGACACCCAGTTTGTGCACATCACGGATTCTGAGTCTTCATCCATACATTCGGTGGGCATGGCGACTTGCGCTGCGAGAACATCCTCGTGTGCCGGATCTACCGACTGTGAAGCTCGGTGGGCTCGTGCACAGCTTCGACTGGAAGGAGTTACGATTCCGCGTGCGATCGACTGAGACAACGGCACGCGAGCTCGGCACCTCGCTGCCCTCTGCCGTTCGTTGGCTTCCGACATGTACTCGTTTGGTATGACGGTGGACGAATCGCTGACTGTGGCGGTCCCACTATTGGCTACGTGCAGAAGCGGAATGTTCGTACGCATCAAGGCGCTCACGTCTGTGGGGGAATACCAATTCGTCCTGGTATGGTAAACGATAGTATCGGAGTGTCATCGATTGGGCCGGTTTGGCGATGGAAGCTCCTGAAGTGTTTTGTGAGAAAGAAATGAGAAGGGATGAATAATGAGCATCGACGATCTCGATTTGCAGGCGTTCCTTTTGGGCAACGAGGAGACGTCCACACGACTGCCACTCCAAGAAAGTCTCCAAGAGGCGCTCGAGGCGTTCCAAGTGGAACCACGGGAGTTCGTGGAGATGCTACGCGATGTCATTCGAGATGACGACGCCGCGCGCGAGAGCGATGAACGATGGCGCGGATGAGCTTCCGCGAGGCCGTGCGTCCCTACATGGCCCAGCGCCGACAGCGCCAACAGGCCATGCGTGAGCAGATCGGCGACGACCACGAGCGGCTCTCGCGCATGTCGTTGCCGCGCGCGAGTAAAGTGAACACGGAACCGCCGACCTGGCAGTGGTACAACGTGTTCGCACAGTACCTGCCGTGGCCCTAATACGTGTAGATCGCGATGTTAACAGAACTATAGATCGCGAGCACAAGCCAACCACGCTTACATCGGAATAAGCTGTGTGATCGAGTGCTGGATTATTGATATTGTCTCGTCCGTGGCATCTGCGTGCCGTGCTTGGTTATCGTGTACGGCACGAGCGATTGGCGCCCACGCACACCCTGGCGGTCAGGGCCTGGCCAATGTCAACGCCACAACGCGCCCATAGCCACACCTGAAACACGGCGTTTCTATGCACGCCTCACCATCCACTTGCACATAAAACAGACCCATTAACTGTCTGCGTTAGCGTAACGTTAGGACCTTTGTTAATCGTCTCACCCATGTGTAGTGTCATAGATCAGATCCCTCGATATGATTTGTTTTTATATCTGATACGTCATTTTATTGGTCAAGTATTTGCGATCAAACACCATTGATAATATACTCAGAAGTCTGACAATATACAAGGGTCTACGGTACCGGCCAAGGAGAGCCAAGGCGCAAGCGAACCGCGCGCTGGCGGTCAGGGCCTGGCCAACGTCAACACCACAGACCCATTGACTGTCTGCGTTACTGGACAAACTTGGCCAATGAGAGGCAAGACAATAGCTAAGATGCCAGTGAACCGCGACTCGCTGGGCTGCCGTTCGTGCGCCAAAACGTGCTCGTCATACGCGTCATTCACAAACTGAACTGCACATTCTGAGATAGAAGCAAGGCTCGGTACAATGCAATACCTCACGGAATGGAGGTCCTAATTTGGCCCAATAAATAATTGAGTAATTGCCAATATTTTGACAATAGGTGAAAGAAAGATACGTGGAAATGCAAGCCAAGTTTGACGTGGGCGTACTCGCACCAACTACACAATGTGCTGCTTCTTGGCCGCCTTGGCTTTGGCTCTGACGACCGCCTGCGCGACAGCAGCGGCATCCCACCGCGCGCGAATGAACTTGAGGAACATGATCGTTTCAAGTGTTGTCGGGTGCGTCGGGGAAAGCACGAGACCTGCATTGGAAACAAACGTTCAACGTCATTTGATGTGGGTGGGATGCAACTCAAGTCAACTGACGGACTCGTGATGTGCGCCAAGCTACAGCCCACTGCCGCGTCCGTGAACGAAACCCACTCCAGTTCCTCTTGAACTGTGTCCTGAGCTCTGTCCAAAAGCTATGCTGTTGCCGCGCGCACTGCGCGTGTGAAAGACCGTGTCGTTATTGAGGTCCTCCACGACACCGGTTTTAAACGCGGAGAACTTGACTACGGAAGCAGGCAGTAGGGGATAGCGATGATCCAGCGGGTAGACTAAAACCACTCACTCTTTTCGAGCCATCCATCGACGGCTAGTTTCTCCGGGTCAATCAAACACTGTAATGTTGGTTCAACGCGCTCCAAGTCTTCGCCTTGTTTTCCCGTTGGTCGGGATCTACTATGCGCTGCGAATAAACCAGCCCTCCGGGACGCTTCACTTGCAAAGCGTAGGATCTCCACTTAGGAGCGTGTGGGGTCGGAAAGCCACCACAACCAGTGGGTCAGATCTCTGTCGTAGCAGCTCGAATGTTTAGACCATCTCTCAGACGTCTAATTCATACATACATACACACAAGGCGCTCGTTTGGTTAAGTCGTCGCTGGATACGGCCGATCGTCTTCGCTGTTGCGAGAGGCTCACAGTGAGACGGTATTTCAACGCCTAAGTTACAAAAGAACAATACTTAAAGGCCTTCGGCCCTGTGCCTTCGAAGTGGATTTTTCTACTTCCCGGCCAGGCAATAACGCATCTCTTGACGCTCGATCAGGACACTCCAACCACATGGCCTGGTCATTGACCACCATGCCCACGAGAGAAGCTGTGCGTGCGACAGAAAAAAAACAGACCGTGAAAATATAAATGTTTGGAACCACAATTGCTGTTATCTGAGTATTTTCCATATTTAGTCTGCAGATCTATTGCTTTAGCGTGCCGTCTAGTCAGCCAAACGAGCAGGCAGTTCTCGCTGTTCCCTTTCCAGAACCACCACGATAAAAGACACTCACACGAGAAAACGCGCGGACCAGTGAACACTCCCACGTCATCCCATGACCCAGCGTGCCACGGAGCGCTTCCCCGTGGGCCGCCCGCGCGGCGCCAGGCGCCGTCCCGCTGTCACCGTCTCCGCTGCCACGACTGCCACGCCACGCCGGACACGCACGGCCATGGACGTGTCCCACGCAACGACTGCCACGGCGGCCGTGGGCGCACGCCTCACGTCCAAGCAGCGGCTCGTGTCGACGCTCTACAACCTCGAAATGGACGTCACGGCGCTGCGGCAGCACATCCAGCAGCTCACGCTCCACCGCTCGCTGCTCCACACACGCGCGCTCTACTCGCCCGTCGGCGTAGCGGTCAAGAAGGCACAAGGCTACTTCCACGCGTTCCGCCACGGCTTCCGCGACCGCAACGTCGCGGCGGCCGCCTATTTAGTGTCAATTGCCGACGATGATCTCCAATTGGGCGTCACAGGCCTCGGTCGCAATGTGCTGCTCGAGCAGTGGCGCCGGTACACGGCGTACTTTGCGATCCGCAAGTACGAGATCACCAACGTGCGCGTACTCGCGCGCGAACCGCAGTCCAACGCTTGTGTCGTGCGCGGCGAGGGCGTGTTCCACGGCACGTTCACGCGGCAGGCGCTCGAGATCGCGTTCCCCATGGTGCTCCAGGACCCGTGGCTCACGCAGGAGCTCCTGGGCCGCGCACTCGTGACGCCCGTGGCGTTCGTGCTCCACTTTGACGAGCACGGGCGCTTTGTGCGCCACGACGGCGAAGTGGATTTTTGGGGCGCACTCGCCCAGACCCTGGGCGATCCGGGACGCGCTGCTGCGATCATGGAGCGTGCGCAGGTCGCCGAAGAAGGCATGCTGGACGCACCCGACCACGAGCACGTACCCGTGGAGACCGTGGCGCGCGTCGCACGCGTCAAACGGTCGCGCGTGGCAGCGTATAAAGACGAAGAGGACGAGGAGCGACGAGGTGGGTACAACGGACACAGGGGCACGCACTTCCCGCGGGAGCCAGACTTTGAGCCGGACGAGCACACCGACGGGGGAGAACACGAGGAAGGTGTGTTCTTTGTGGCGCTGTGACGGCTGATGGTCATGCGTCAGAATGGAAAAGACGAACGCAATGCGCTCGACTCGTCGATCAAGACGACGCCGCCACAAACGCCACCGGGTTCGAAAGCAGTTCAGGCTCAAGTATTCTATTGGAAATTACACTTCTCAACTGATGCCGAGGTTCCCATGGAAAGCTCTGGATCTATGAGTGACCGTCGAGACTGAAACCCAAAATCTGTAAAACACAGTCCGGTACGGGAGCCAGGCCCTTCCTCGTGATCGCGGTCGGTGTCGGCTCAGTCCAACATGGGGGTCGCCCCTCTTCAGAATCGAAGCCAGCGTAACCTAAATCTAGGGGTTTGAACAAATCAGTCGCTCAAACCCAACGGGTGTTCCACAAAGAAGTGTAAATAGTCTAATCAGATCACGCAGCCATCATGGAGCGAAACAAAGGAGATTTGGAAGCATGAATTTAGGTAGTTTCTGGATAGACTATACTGTAGCTTTTGCTTTTAGGAACAGCTCTGTACTGGTATGAATTGAGCTCTATTTACTCAAACAAACCATCCAAAAATTACTCGTTGTTATTGCCGTTTGTGCGCGTACATCGAGATGCTCACGGGCGATGGCATGTTGTTCGCGTTCGGGGCATACCACGTCGGCGCTTTCGCGTGGATCCAAGTGCTTCCAGAACAATCCATCCATCTAAACTGATGAGAAAATGACAATGGCCCCGCGCGACCATACCGTCTGATCCCGCGCTTACGTGGGACTAAAAAAAGCAAGCATTTCGTGTGCCGCCGGGTCTCAGACTACCGGGGCCCCGGTCGCCTCCTTCCTCTCCCCACTTGTCTCCTGAGTCCTATAGCGACGCCATCCAGGCCCGACGATCGTCCGCGCCCGCGCCGGCGCGGGAGCAGCCGCACGTCCGACCGCCGGGACTCGCACCTGTTCAACCGTCGCGCTGGCGCGCACCCAGCGCTACTTTCACGGCTTTCGCTATGGCCACCGCGCGAGCGACACGGCCCAGATCGCGTTTGTCCATTCGATCGCGCACGCGACGCTGTCGCTGGGCTTCACAGGCTTTGGCACGGCCATGCTGCTCGAGCAGTGGCGCCAGGACACGACCCAGTTTGCGATCCGCGAGAACGTCGTGCAGTCCATGGCGTGCCTGCGGCTCAGCGACGGCCAGTGGCTCGTGCGCACGCGGCTCGAGTTCCGCGGGCAGTTTACGAGACGCGCGGTGAACGACGTTTTCCCGGCGGCGTGGCGCGATCCAGCGCTGTTGCTGCAGTTGCTGGGCCACGAGATGCGCTGTCCGCTGTTTTTCCACAGGTACTTTGACGCCCGGGCGGCTCGTGCGCCACGACGTCGAGACGGATTTCTTTGCGGCCGTGCAGCGCGCACTGGGCGGCGACACGAGCGCTGCGGCCGCGATTGCAATGACCGCCAACGTCACCGAAGAAAGCATGGTCGGGCTAGAGCAGGCGCAGACGAAGGAGAAGCAAGTCACAGTGGAGGAGATCGTTGACGAAGAAGAGGTGACACACGAGGCGGTGCAAGCGGTTGTCTCGGAGACTGCGGGCGCGTCGCGGCGGCCTGCGGTGGTGTTCCTGCTGTCGTGAAGAGGAAAGTGGAGCATACGCCGTCGACCAAGTCCAGCGGGATGATACAACGAAAAAACGGAAAAACGGAAAAACGGAAAAAAGAAAAAACGAATCCCACGGCGTTCGATGTTTCCCCATCCTCCTCCTGTGGATGCGCGACTCGCCCAAGGGCTGGTCAGTTCAGATTCGATTTCAGGGACGGTTCACTCGCGCGAAGGGAGACTGAGCGACGTTGTTCTTCGAGAAGGAACTTTCAAGGGTGGCGCAGCTGCGCAAGTGCTGGTTGGTGGAAGCTTCAACAACTCGCCGGTCGTCGTCTATCTCTAGCGTGGTGCCGATGGTGCGTCAATTCGCCGTGGGGAAGGAGGGAGGCATTGCAGGTGGAGTACAGTGGAGGTGTCTTGAACGGCGAGGCACTTCATGCGACGACTTCGCTCGAGTCCCGTGGTTCTTTCGTATGTGTCTGTCGACTGCATTGGAATGTTGTGTACTAGGCATCCGTTTTGTTCAATTGTTTTCCACTCCAAAGAGGTTCGATTTTTTTGTTTTCTTTTCACTTCACAGGATCAGCACCAGCCGAGTCAAACAGAAAAAATCGAATCCACGATCAGCACCAACGAAGTCAAACAGAAAGAATCGAAAATTCGGATTCACTTGGATGCAAATGAGGTTCAGTGATTCTCATCTGCAACCAAGAAAATCCGTCTGTGGCAGCACGACTTCACTGGTCACTTCGCACGGGATTTCACGCACGTTCGCCACTTCCACAAACGACTCACGACAATACAGCGCCGGTCGGGGGGGGTTCCATGACGATGAGTGTGCAATACCGATATTTGTCCCTGCAGTCTCCACGCTGGCAATGGAGATTGAATGCGGGGCAAACACACGAACGCAGAAAGCAGCGACACGTGCGGCGCGTCCCACACGTCAACAGCCCGCGCTCCCTTGGCAGTGCGGGAGACGATGCGTTCATCATACAGTCTGAAATGCGGCGCTGGGCGCTGGCGCGTCGTCGTCCATCACCAGTCCAATTTCGCGTCGCCTCCTTCATCATCATCTCGTCCACTTTTTTTTCTTTTTTGTGGCGAGATCGGTCCTCGGAGATTCTACAATTGTCGCCGACGCAACCCAGCGCGTTACACCCATCCCGCTGCCCGCTTTCCAGTTACCGGTATCGGTATCGTAAAATTTGTAAGTGGGCAGCACCTCGGCTTGCCCTTGTGTGTGAAACTGCCTGCGTTTTACTCAAATGCCTTGGGCCCCTTGAACTTCAAGGCTTGAAGGGAGCTGGTCGCCATGTCCCACGTGCTCATGTTTTTTTCCAAACAAATCGATTCTTCATTCCGACTTTTGCCTCGAAGAAACTTCGTACTCAGTGCCACCATCGTCATGCCGTGTCGGTCGTCCGAGTGCTCCCCAGGGGACCCGTCTCAAGCCGCTGCTGGACCATCGGCGTCTGCCGCCCACATAGTCTCGCCCAGTGCGCCGATCCAGACGCTCGCCACCACCACGACCCGTAGTGGCCGCGGCTCCACGAAGAAACGATCGCGCAAGAAATCCCCGCAAGAGATCCACGGCGCGTTCACGCGCGCCCAGCAAGACTCGCGGCTGTACAACCTCAAGCTCGACATCAACGACCTCAAGCAAGAGCTCCAGGACCTCGCGATCCGACGGGAGCTGCTCCGCGCACGGTCCTTTACTCCACGGGCCAACTCGGACGCATGCGTCCTCCGAACCGTGGGACGCTACTTCCACGGCTTTGAGCCGGGCTACCGCGGCGACGCCGAGCACGCGGACCAAAACGCGTTTGTGCGGTCGATCGTCGACGAGGATTTCTCGCTGGGCGTCACGAGCTTGGGCGTCGACATGCTGCTCGAGCAGTGGCTGCGGTACACCGAGCTCTTCCACGTACGGGAGACCTTCCTCCACTCGGCCGAAGTGATCACCAGCGCCGATGCCGAGCCAGGTTTTGTGGTCGCCAAGTGCGTCATGGATTTCCGCGGCGTGCTCACACGCACGGCCGTCGACAGGATCTTCCCAACGGCGTGCCGTGACCCAGACTTGCTGCTCCAGGCGCTTGGTCGCGAGATCGCGATCCCGATGCTCTTCCATCTCTTCTTCAACGAGGACGGCCGGCTGGTGCGTCACGATGCCGTGGCCGATTTCTTTGGTGCCGTACGAGAAGCGCTCGGGGGCGATATCTCGACGGCCGTTCGGTTCATTGCCGATGCCCACGTAGGCCAGGAGAGTATGCTGGGTCCGGTCCCGGAACCGGTACGGGATGAAGAGCGTGGGGTGGAGACCATGCGGCACAAGAAGCTCCGAGCCGCGGACGAGATCGGTTCGATCCATCACACGACGGTGGCCCATGCGTACAACGCGTACGAACAGGATAGAAGCAATGGGCCCAACGCAAGTAGTATCGAAGAGGAAGCACAACTCGAGTGGACTGTAGGAGCCACGCCGTCGGTCGTGTCGCCAAGCACCGACGGATCGGTGTTGGAAGAAGACGACATCGACACGTACAGCAGCATTCCGGATCCTGAAGCGCCCCCGCCGGAGTACACAGCGACCGTCGCCTGGATAGAAGGAATACCGTACGATCCAGTAGAAGGCGGCGGCGGTGGGCGCCACTCACTGGGATTCTTGCTATCGCCCCCTTGATTCGTACGCATTCAGCAGCAGTGCGTCTAGCTGCGTCCTCATTGTAGGACAAGGTATCATGCATGGTACCTGTTTCCGGTTCGAGGACGCGTCAATCGCACACCTTTACATTTGACACTCGGGAATATTCGATACTCGGGAAGCTACATCAACAGAGCCATGATATGACGCGTCACAAGCAACATCGCCATCTCCAAAAGGAGGAGTGGATGAAACTTGGATGCCTTGGAACGTGAGCACACCGGCTTGGTCATTTGACTTCCGTTTGGGTCGAACGGCGGCTCGATCGACTCTGTAACTCGCCACTCAATATCAAATTCGCTCTCGAATCTCGGATCGATCGATCGCCAGTGCGTCAGCGAATATTCGTTCAGAACGAACCGGGCGTCTTGAGGAATGGGCTCGTGACACTCCACCGAATACGTGCGCACGCGTGTCAGTCGCGTCGAGAAGCTGGCTTGTCCCGAACGCATGTGGCGACCGTGTCGCATTTTCGCGAAATGAGAAGCTTCCGGAGTATAGTTCTCAGCTGTTCTTTCCGCGACGACCAAGACGGAGGAGGAACGACCGGACGGGCCGGACTGACTTTGCTTGGTATTGTCTCATCAGCGATGAGCCGTCTCGAATCCCATCTTGTCGCTCGCCGGCGTGGGAGCGGGGGCGATGTCGAATCGATCCTGCTGGATGAGTCATTCATTTAGCTGACGGATGAAAGTCGCAGTCGCGGAGCTTCTTACTTGCTACTCATTGGGTAGCGCGGTCTGTCGACCAACTTGGGGAACAGTATTTGGTTCACGAACTTGCGCTGTAATAAATAAACGGCTTGAGGAACGATTCGACACTTGAATCTTTGCACGAAAAATTCATAAAGCGAGCCAGACACGTACCCGGATCGAACGAAATCGAACGAAACACTGTGACGCGCTCGACACTCATCACCTTCCCAGGGTCCGAATGGTCGATCGGGAAAAGGTCTCCTTCCATGAAATACGAAACCGTGCGAACTGAAGAGATACAGTCGGGAATGGTGAGCAAAACGTGGCCGGGAGCGAGGGCCATGCTGGATGGGACACGAGTCAGGTACCGAAGTCGTTCCCAAATGCGTGCTGCAGACAGTGTCGCATATTTGGCCGGGTCTCACGCGATAGCTTGCTGGCAGCAAGCTATCGCAATGCTGCAGGTCATCGGAGAAGCCTCGTCGAAGCCCACGGTAGGTGCGTCGTTTTCTCTCGTCGTCATCAAGATGGACTTGACTTGACTATTGCGTCGAATGACCAATGCCGAGCCGCCTCCCATCACATGTAGTCACACGCCAACGTGGGAGCGGGTCAGTCAACGCACAGTGTACGTACTTGCCTGTCTCCGCGTGAAATCCGATGCCACGCCGCTTCGGCAGATTTTGCTCTTTTGTGGTCTTTGGTCGCTCGAACTGGAAGCGTGCCGTCGGGATTTTCACTGTTGAAAATACCGTTGCAATGCAACAAGTGTCACCTCCACCGAGACCAGTTGGGATGACGACCATGTCAGCATCATCAAACAGCCCAACGTGTGAGTCATCCTCTGCAAGTCGAGTACAGCCGCCGTCCGATGAGATTGCCGCTCTACGCCCGCCGCGTCCAAAGTACAAGCGCAAAAAGTCG
>JAADXJ010000888.1:0-13186 GCA_023337735.1 Pythium biforme
CCGCTCGGCTTCCCGCACGGCTTCTTGAACGCTGGGCTGCTCAAAGAACCGCTCGATGGTGGCGATGTCGCCGCCGCGCATGGCGCACAGGAACGCGCGCTTCGTGACAACCACGTCGTCTTGGTCTTCGAGTTGGTGTTGTTGCATGCTTCTTTGTGTGCGCGCCCGTTGCCCTTGGCCGGATCTGGTTTCCCTTGGTGGTGAGTGTGTAGGGGAGCGAAGGGGAAAGCGCGCGAACGTGCGACTGATTTGCACACGTCACACAGAGGAAACGAGCGAGCCCACTTCAACGGGGCGTGGCCTAAGCCAAGCTAGTTCGAAAAGGGACGGTAGGTAAGCAACAACAAACGAAGGGCAAACCTATGAGGTTCGTGGACGCTTGGCAGATGTGCTTGGCACGGCAGAGTAACTGGCATTGTTGTGCATGATGGCATGCGAAGGCTGTAAGCTCGAAGAAGACGATGAGGCTGATGTGGACGTGGTCGTGCGGGAGGCTCTGTACACTTGGTCTAGAAGCTGCATCAGCCGCTGCTTGGCGATATTCGTGAGCTGTGTGCCGTTGCTCTCCGTGATCGACGACTGCATCTTGGCCGCATCGGCGCGGAAGCGCTCAACCACCTGCTTGACGACGGCCTTGAACTGGTCCTTCGACATCTTGCCTTTGCTGTCTTTGTAGAGCGGATAGAGCTTCACCTTGACGTAGTCGACCGCAACGGCGGTCCACCTGTGTAGCACGAAAGTAGCGGAAATTGTCAAACAACGGCCACCGTAAACACAGTAATCGTACTCACGCTTCTTGGGCAGGCTTGACAGTCTTCTTGGCACTGTCGTTTGGTTGGGGCGGCGCTTTCCGCTTGGCTTTGGAGCGTCCGTGGCTGGGGGCAACCGCAGCAGTGAATGACTGGATCGCAGGAAGAGACGGCGCTGCTGGCTCCCGTCTCTGTGATGACGTTTGCTGCGGAGTGGATAAGGTGATAGATGAGGGTGTTGCAGGCGGAGGATCAATTACACGCCATTTCTCGCTAAGCACAATGCAGCGCTCACGATAGTCGAGGTCGACATCGGGCTTGGTCGAGATCGCATCGAGTACGTCATTGAAGCCTCGTGCCTGCACACGAACGAACAAGACTGTTAGCGGATACATGGACATGTCGTTGACAGCAACACCGTCGACCTACCTCCGCGAGATCTCCTTTCCGCACTGGAAGCGCTTCGAGCACTGTGAGCACGGCCTCCAGCACATGCGGATGGAGACCCTTCGACGAGGAGCTACTGCTTCCGCCATCACTGGAGTCGCCGATTCGCACCCATGAGAACAAGAGACTGAGGCACCCAGCATCAAGTGCAGCAATCTTCTCCCGGTCGTTCAGTTTCCCGAAAAAGGCCTTCACACTGGACACCAAACGCAATCGCGCAGTTTTGGGGATCGTGAGAGACACCGTCGACGCGTAGTTGTCGTGGCTGGCAGCATCAGCCATGCGCTTCGCAATGTCTCGATAGTCGCTGGTAAACGTTGGCGAGATCCGGTTGGGGTTTGATCTGACAGTTGTGGAAGACTGGAGATCGCTCGCTAAACGTTGCGCTGCTGATGCCTCGGCTTGTTGGCGTTGGCTGAGTGCGCGGTCCTCCCACATTTGGTCGGTCACGGACCGAGTAGACGTCGATCGTGAACCCCGCAGCACTCCACGTGGCGGCGCGTACAGTGCAGATGTACCCAAATCCCCTCGCGCAAACATTGCATCTGCGCGCTGTTGAATAGCTTGGAGTTCCCTCGACATGTGGACCGCGTACGATAGCGCCACGCCGCGGATCGGTCTTCCACCACCTAAGCCCAGACCGTCGCCATCCGGCAGCGTGAGCCGCCCGCGCGCGCGTCGTGTTCGACCTCGAGTCGTGCCGGTTCCTGAGGTTTCCCCGCCTCGTCGCACGGCACCAACGCCCCTCATGATATTCGACATGAGACTCGCAAGACGTCTGGTTTGTCGGCGGCTGGACACGGTTGAGGCGGGGCGCACGATCAAATCGCTCGCGCGTGCCGGACCGCCCTGGTGGACTGAGCAGTACCACGAGTGGTTGGGCACTTCGTCGAGCCCGACGCAGTACGTGTGGCTCGCGTTCATGCAGTGTGGCGCTTCGCACATGAGCAGCACGTGCTCATCGTCGCCGCGCCCACAAAGCTCACAGCGCACGTTGTTCACGAGCCGCAGCTGAGCCTGCACGTCGTGGTCGCGCGGGTCCGGGCGGAAAACCTGCTTCGTGTCGGCGATGCGCTCGCGGTGGACCGCGGCGCCGTGGGCGTCTTTGCGCACGACTTCATTGAACTGGAGCTTACAGAGAGGGCAGAGGTTTGTGACTTTAGACCACGTGACGATGCAGTCGAAATGGAAGCGGTGCTCGCAGCTTGGCAGGAATCCTTGCTGGAGGAGGGCCACGACGTCTTGGCAAATGCAGCACTGTCATGGCGGACAAGAATGAGAAGAGGAGTCCATCGTTAGGTTCCATATCTCGATCAGTTTCAGCCTTACGAGGCTCTACGTACCGCGTCATCCTCCGTATCGTCTTCTTCTTCCTCGTCCTCAATCTCGATGACGTCGTCAGCGTCTTCCTGTGCCGTGAGGTCGACGCATAGCTGCTCATTTTCCGCCGACGTCGCCATTGTTCCGGTCAACAAGTGCAGATCCGATTGTTTGTTGCACTCACAAACGAACTAGAGGCTTCTAATGCGGTTAACCATGGTAAATCTATTTATGCAATGGTTTCAGCCAATCTGATTGCAGTAGAGTTCTAAACCCTGTTCTTGTCAAACCAAAAGGATTTTGTAGCCCAAATGTGTATTTTGGGTGTTCTGAAAACACGATTCGACTCGATTCTTCCTCCCCATGCTGAAGTTTGATTTCACGCGGAGGAGCTACCACGTAAAGCCAATCGACTAAAATCGTGCAGCACGTACGTTGCGTTCAAAGTTCTGTAGTCGACTTCTTGGACAGTGCAGCAGAAGAATCCGTCGATGTTTGGCTCACACGCGGAAGGCTTTCCAAAAGACGCATCGGAGCGCAGCAGAATTCTCGAATGCAACCACGCTGGTGCCTGTGGCGACAAGATACACTTGGCTTCTCTACCACCAGCGCACGTCGTCTCTAAACTCTGAACGGCTGATTTCCAAGCAGGGTAAGCTACTCGTATTAAATGATTCCCTTTTCGATTAGCATGTAGCAACATCCATGATTGAATAGAGCTGTATATGCTGATCATCTCAGTATTACATACATGGCGAAAGGATGAATTTTCATCGAGAGCTGATCCATTTCCTTAAGGTCGAAATATGCCCCTTAAACTGATGTTTTACGTTACCGGTTTACAATCAATAGTAGATCTCATACAGTAGGAGATGGGATCTCACAGGAGACGATTTCCTAAGTTAGTGCATTTTTGGCAATTTTTTTACGTTATTCCAGTTAGGTTTATTATGGGGTCTTCTATTATGAGGACAAAAGTCAATGTCGACCATCTCCTATGAGATCTACTACAGCGTATAGAGTAGTACCGTACCTGCCGACCGGGACGTGGACATAGTCCCATACAGCGCGTTTCACCATCAGGGGCGGCCCAAAATGAATGCAACTCTTATAATGCATAGTTCCTGAAATTTAAATCTCGTCAAATGTACCTAAAGAAGATGTGAAATTAGAATAACTTGCAATATGTATATATCAGCAGTACTGCTAATGGCAAACGCACTGTGGTTTCCATGCCGTTGGACCAGCAGTACCGTGCTAGTCCGGCACACCTTGCTTTACCGGAGATGCAGGAGACTTGAGATTCACCTGGCGATGTTGACCCAGCATGTCACCCAGAACGCAGACCCAGCAATGCTGGTATGCTGGGCCAGCATACACATTTGGGTCGATACAGTACCTACAGTGGGTTGCGTTCTGTGATGCGGTTGCGCCATTGACGCCGCCAAGTGACTCAGGCAGCACAAGAACACGAGAAGCGCGCCATCCAGCCAGGATGGACGCCCGTTCTGAACCAGTTTCTCTGGATTGAATCTTGCCCCTGAGATTCGACCTTTGGACGCGTCGCTTCCCAGGCACTGACTCCGCACTCATCGGCACTTTGTAACATACACTGTCAGGATAACACGAGAATGGCACAGCACGACAAGCCATTGAACTAACCATGTCATGCACGGTGCATGACATGGTTGGTTCCATGGCCTGGGAGTTTGTTGCCATCGTTCAGCCGCAGTCCTTTTCTCTGTTTGATGGAATTGATTGTGCGCCACGCCGACGTACGAAAATCAGCGAGTCAACCGAGGGTCATGGTTGCAGGGTGGACGATCGAATCTCGGGGAATCTCTGTCGGCACCGACATGATCCCCGCCTAGAGATTCATGGTGTCCACTCTCACGCTGCCACACTCTCTTTCTTCTCTTTTAGATAAATCTGGGCGGAGGATCTCGGATATATGGAGCAACTGATTGCGCTGGTCCGCCTCACAGACGCTGAGCGTGGGCGACCAGGTTGAGCCAGGGCAAACGCACTGGACGCCTTCCTTTCCCCCTGCCTCAGACGCCACTGTTGGCGCGCGTCACATTCTCTCGCCCTTATCAGTGGACCTCGGTCGCAAGGGCCTCTCGCGCGGTCCGGGACTGCCGGTCCCCTTTGGGCCACATGAACGCTTCCTCTCTCGACTCCACTGCCGCTCCCCACACGGACTCTACCATTCCTCAATCTGCCTCGGCAAGACCAAGTCAAGACACACCAAGAGCAACACATCGCCAAGGAATTCTACACCCATGGCGGATGGGAAAGAAATCGGCAGCCGCCGCTTCGAGGCGCTGAACGCGCTGGACCAGGCCAAGTTCTCACGCGCCCACGTCAAGGCCATGCTCGTGGCCGGCTCGGGCTTCTTCGTCGATTCGTACGACAACTTTGTCATCGGTCTCATGGTGCCCATGATCGCGTACGAGTACTTTGGCAAGTCGGCATTGTCAAACCGCTCGGACGGCTGGGTCAAGGCCGCTTCGTCGTGGGGCAATGCCGTCGGCCAGATCTCGTTCGCCGTGCTCGGTGACGTGCTTGGCCGTAAGAAAGTGTACGGCATTGAGCTGATCATCCTCATCGTCGGCGCACTGCTCTGCGCGTTCGCGACGTGGCCGATCAACGGCGACGGCAACAACCTGCTCATCATGCTCAGCATCTTCCGCTTCATCCTCGGTGTCGGTGTCGGCGGAGACTACCCGGTCTCGGCCGTGATCACCAGTGAGTTTGCTGGCTCGGCGCGTCGTGGCACCATGATCGCGGCCGTGTTTGCCATGCAGGGCTTTGGCATCATTGCTGGCACGGTCATGTCAGTGCTCGTGCTCGCGATCAACAAGAATGGCATCATCGAGCACGGCGCCTCGCAGCTGGGCTACTGCTGGCGCACGCTCGCGGCTTTCGGCGCCTTGCCGGCGCTCGGTGCCGTGTACTGGCGCCTCAAGATCCCGGAGACCCCCCGCTTCGCCATGGACGTGCTTAAGGACGAGGAGGCTGGTGCGAACGCCGCGCACGTGTTCCTCGCGACCGACAAGCTCACGACGGACGTGAAGCAGATGGAGAGCAAGACTGGATTCTTCTCCAACTTTGCGTTCTCGTTCCGCAGCTACTTCAACCAGTGGAAGCACCTCAAGGTGCTCGTGGGTTGTGCGCTCGCATGGTTCTTCCTCGACATTGGCTACTACGGCACGAACCTCAACACCTCGGCCGTGCTCGAGGTCATCGGCTACGGCAAGCCCACGAGCAAGGGCAACCAGAAGATCTACGACGATCTGTGGAACCGCGCCGTCGGCACGTGCCTCATCAACTTGGCTGGTACCGTGCCCGGTTACTGGTTCACGGTCTACTTTGTGGACAAGTGGGGCCGTAAGCCGATCCAGTACATGGGCTTCACGATGCTCACGCTGCTGTTCCTCCTCCTCGCGATCTTCTATAAGGAGCTCAAGAACGACCACAAGACGGTTTTCGTTGTGATGTACTCGCTCGCGCAGTTCTTCTTCAACTTTGGCCCCAACACCACGACGTTCATCATTCCGGCCGAAGTGTTCCCAACGGCCGTGCGCTCGACGGGCCACGGTATCTCGGCGGCCTCTGGTAAGGTCGGTGCGATCATCGCGGCTCAGTGCTTCTCGGTCGTCGCGCGTGGCTCGTTCGGCCTCAAAGGCGTGCTCTACATCTTTGCCGGCTGCTGTTTCTTGGGTCTGCTGGCGTCGTTCCTGGTACCGGAGACCAAGGGCAGGACGCTCGAGGAGATCAACGCCGAGTACGACCGCGAGATGCGCGAGCTGGCCGCTAAGAACGACCCGACGGCGTACAAGGAAGTCAAGACGCCGCTCACGCACGCCCAGGCATAAGTGTAGGGATTCTCAGTGTGTGCATGCCTAAGGCGCTCCATTTGGCGACTTATATTCGATAGCCCAATTCCCAAATACTAGTACAGCGTAGTACAATGGAATACTTGATCGCAGTGCTTTTGCCACTGTTGCGTGAGTTGGCCAAGACTGATGCCACACAGGTGGGCCCCAAACCAACAAACCCATGGAGTGAAGCCATGCGAGCTTGGTCCGTTTTAGGCTCCGTCGCCCACTCACGCAGGAGGACTCCCACCAAATGCATTGGCCCTTCTAGTGGGAGAGAAAGGACATAAGGCAACAGACTTCCATGCTCTGGCAACTACGCGCTCCACGACTGAAATACGCTCAAGTAAAGTAAACTGGTCATCTCCCAGACTCTTGATGATGGAACTGGAGTTGCTGCCAGAACATTCCAACATTGAAGCCAGAATTTTGAGGTCTTCTATTCAGGTGGATCACAGTACTCGTGATTCTTCCGATTTAAAGAGTCCTTTATAGCGGTTGTTTACAGTACTATTCGCTGGAACAATCCTGGGGCGTCATGATCATCACACACCCATAGAGCGGGCCTCCCTCCACATGACGATGGCGACTCGCCCGTGCCGCTCGTGGACATGCGTGGCGATTATGTCTCTTCTTCTGATACTCACTGGGTACACACCAATAGCGCTAGCCGGCGACCCTCCGGCGGCAGCGCTGCGCGGTGATCTGGGCGCGACTTCGGCACTCACGTGTACAGACTTTGGCGTGGAGCTCCGCATCCGGCGCTCGTCGGTGATGCCCCTCGAGGAGCTGAGCGAGCTCCACACGGGCAAGACGTGCACAACGGCGACCATCATGAACCTGATCGCCGACGACGCCGCGGGCGCCCTCGACCAAGCCGCGTTCGACGTCGTGGACTGCGTAACCACGCGCATCGACGAAGAGATGCTCGGTCTCTACGCGGTGATGCGCGTATGCAACCGGCCAGCAGGCGAGGACACCGCCGCGATGACACTGGCGGCGTGGGACGCGCACATTCGACCAAAGCTGGAGCTGCTGTTTGGCGCGTCAAGCGGTCGCGGCCCCGAGGGCCTGCAGTACCATCGATCGGTCGTCGAGAGCGAGAACCTCGTGGTGCCCACGAGCTACACCAGAGCACTATCTGTGACAGGAACCGACGACAACGAGGTCGCGCCTCGCTTTCGGTACAAGTCAACCGAGCTGTGGTCGGTGCCCGGGACCTCCAACAGCGAAGGTTCGCTCGTGATGCTCAAGCTCAAGCTGAAAAATGACGGCTCGGCGCCGCTCCACGTGTTCGCGGCGGCCGTGAAGATGGTCGACGAAGTGCCGTCGAATGGCGTGCTTGTGTTGTCGCCCGAGAACGTGGAGGCCGTACTGCCGTCCAGTGAGCTGACCGTGACCTTCCGAGTCAACGTGCCGTTCCCGGTCGAGTTCCCGGAGGAAGCCACCTGTCTCGTGTACTTTGCGCACACATCTTCGCGCGCGCACGTGCTGGAAGGCCGACTCAACGGCAAGAAGCTCAAACTCACGAACGATATGAAGAAGAAGAAATCGGCCGGCAAATCGCCCTCGGACCTGTTCACCGTGCATAAGGTCGACAACAGTGCGACGTTGGAAGCGGCCTACACGTCCCTCCCGTTCGGCGTGTGGCAGCGTGAGTGATGTGCCTCGTAACCTCTGTGATGTGGCTTGGCGGTAGCTGAACTTGTGTGTGGTTTTCATGCTGTGGGCACAGTGGCATCCATGTGCATCGTCGTCGTCGTCGGCTTGGTGACCACCGTGTACATGCGCCGCAAGTGGATGCGCATCCACTGGTCGCAGTGGCTCGACTGCTGGACGGACAAAAAACTCAAGCACAAGAGTTCGAGCCTAACCAAAATGACCGAAATGACGGCCTCAAAGCAACCGGCGTACGAGTCAGAGAACTCGGATGATGCCGACATGGACGCTCTCGAATCGGATGGGTTTCTGTCGGCGTCAAGCATGGGGGCCTCGCTGCCGCCGAGGAAGAAGACCATGGCCAAGCTGCGAGAAAAGTACGTCTGACGTATACGCATCGTCTAACCGTACCTCTTTACTGATGTCGAATGTAATCGTAGAATGCCAGCGATCCGAATGCAGTGGAAGAAGCCCGATATCCTCCGGGGCAACCTTTTGGCTTCTCGTGCACTAAATCTTGACCCCGCCGCACGGCTTGACCCCAAGCGTTTCGAAGCCTTGTGGGAGCAATTCATTCAACGCCACAATACCTCTTTCCAAGCCGCCAAGCGACCGACTGTGGAGATCGTTGTGCAGTCCATGGCAAGCGTCGGGATCGCGTGCATGGCCAGCGGCACCGTCGACGGGGTGGAAAAGTACGTGCTCTACGCCCAGCAAATTGGATCGAGCGATCTCTTCTTCGTCGCCATCGATATTTACCTGTCGTCCAGCGAGACAAGTCTCAGCATCCGCACCAGCAAGAGCACGAACGACGCGCTCGTCGAGCAATTCGTCGCGCTCGTAAACCAGCAGGTGGCGCTGCTGCTCCAGTGAGTTTTGTCACCGCCAGAGGCACGGATTTGTATCAGTAGCACGCGATTTACGAGCAGATGAAATGCGAAAAAAAGAGAATCTGATTTTGGGAGAAAGGTATTTGGGGGGCAATGTCCGCCTCCCTAACATAAAGTAGAACGAGGCCTATGGCCGATGCTGCGGTTTAGAGCAACGCGCCGATCACGGCCGAGAGGTCTCCGTCGTGGGCTTCAAGCAGCACAATGTTGCGGTGCGTGTCCATGAAGCCCATATCGGTCAGGGACTGCAGCGCGGCCTCCCACTTGATCTCCGCAGCGCTCTTGCGCGGTCCGACAGGGGCAGGCACCGGGACCGCCATGGCGACGGGAATGGGAGCAGTAGCCGGAGTCGGCGTCGGGGCAGCCGGACGCGCAGTGACCACAGGCGCGACGACGGGGACGGCTGTGGGGATGCTCACATCGGCCTCTCCGTGCTGGCGAACCATCGGCTCGGGAGCTGGGATGCGGACTTCGCCACCCAACGAGCCAGGGCTCACGACGTTGACATCGACCCACATACGCTGGCCAAAGCGCGTGCCGTCGTCCGTGCACAGACGCCAGTAGCCCGTGTATCGGCCGGCCGTCGACGGCGTGTGCATGCGCAGCGAGAGGTCGATCGAGCTGCCTGGTTGCACCGACGGCACGGGTACACTGTCCGGAGCCTGGAGGCGATCGCCTCCGACACAGAGGAGCTTACAGCCCACTGGCCATTTCTACAAAATTCACACCAACCAAACATGTCAGAGACGCATTTCCAAACAAAGTCGTGAATGAACGATCACGTACCGTCTTGCCGCCGTTCTTGATGCGCCAGACTTTGTCAAAGGCCTGCGAAGGGGGAAGCACCGTGCCGTCTGGGCACGTGACGTCAGCCTCAAACACAGCGACGATCGGGCCAATGTCTTCCTTGGTCTCTTCCATTGAGATAGGCTCAAACACGTCACTCGCCGACAGCATTTGGACGTTGCGGTGCTCCTGGATGACTTGCAGCACGCGTTCAACTTGCATGCGTGCGTGGGGGCACTTGAGCAGCAGAATCTGCGCAATTTCTTCGAATTCTCCGCGGCTCGCGACGGCGCGCAGACACATCGTCAAGTTCTGCTCCTTCTGGTACTCGATCACGAGCTGATTGAACAGGTCGGCGTACTTGGGCGTGGCCATGATCTCTGTGAGCGCGTCCTGGCAGCCGGGCTCGTGGAGAAGGGAGACAAGGTCGCGCTTGAGCACTTCGTGGTTCACTGAGGCGGCGTCCCACTGCTCGATGAGTTTGCTGAGGTCGACAAAGAGGTCCAGCACCTGGCGCTCCTGCTTGCCTACGGGCAGCTGGTCGACCTCGATTGCGTGCTGGTTCTTGGGCGTCGTCACGAGCGTGACTTTCACGACGGCGCCACTCTTGTTCGTGACGCGAGCGAGCTCCTCCATGAGGCGGAACGCCTCGAAGAGCTCCGTGTCGTTGGTCACGCGCACCTGCTCGTCATCGTCGTCCGTGTAGTAGAGCAGCACGTCCTTTTGCGGCACGCTCACCAACTCGGCAAACACGAGCAGCAGATAGTCCTTGAGGTTCTGGAACGTGAGGGCGTCCCAGTCCTGGATCACACGGCCGTCATGGCTCGCGAGCGTCTGGTTCACGGCCACGACCTGCACGCGGCGCATATCCTGTTGCTCCTTCCAGAAGATCTTGAGCGTCGCCATGTTCACTGCTTTCTGCTTCCTTGGTCGCTTGATGCTGTTGTTTTGGAGCTTCTCGCCGGAACAGTTCGAGGAAGGAGAAACGAGCTCTGGGCTAAAACCTGTGGAACACGATAGTGAGAAGAGAAACACCTCCTAGAACCGCATAAGTTTGACTTGAACCGATAGATCAGATGCTGCAGGTCTCTGGTCTCAAAGAGATGTCGGAAGGACACATTTCGCTGGCGCATTCCGTTAACAGTGACCTCGCGATCTCTCCGCGAGATCCACCCGCGAGTTTGCTGCCCATGGACGAGGAGTACGAGCAGGCGAAAGATGCGAACTGTCGTCACAGGAACATGCCCTCTCGTTTGTTGATGGCCCTCAAACCTGTGAGACCTATTAGAACCGGTTTCCTGTGAACAGTCGCAGCTGGGTCTTCTTCCTGGGATTGGTGGGAAACTCGACCCCTTCTTCTGTACAATCGATGAGGTCAGATCTTCCGATGTATGCAAGCTAAGCGGCTCTTCGCGGCTCTTCTTCGCATCGCCAAAATGACGCCCTTGCCTCCCGTGGTCATGTGGGAATGTTGGCGTTCTAGTATGCTACGATACCGCAATCTCTTGGTTTCTAGAAGAATCGATTTGGCCTGGTGATTGCGACCCGCCACGGATCAATCAGACCATGTGGCCCAACTTTGCATTCGGAACACAGTTGCGACCGATATCAACACTCCACGGACGTTGAAGCCATCATTCTACTGACCATCACTCTTGCGACCCATCCCAGAGCAACAGGGGGGCTGATAGCGAGAATGTCCCTCGTGATAAGAGCCTCTGTCCTAATCAAAGGCAGAATGTCGATCCCTGTCAGTAGAACCCAGAGCAAACTATCACCGATGGACACTAAAACAAGGTATTTGCCCCTCGCCGACCAACCCACGATTGCACTTGGCTCTTCATTCGGTCATTTCCCGTTTTGCGTTGGCGCGAGCAACCGCAGCTGGACGAGGGAAACCGCGGAAGAAGTCGAAGAAGAAAAAAAGGAAGAAACCAACGATGCGCTCGTTGGTGTTACGTATCGCCAACGCCGACGCGCTCGCGTCAGTGAACGTCGAGCTCGCGCTCGCGAACGCACAGGGCCAGCAGACGTTGGCCTTTGCGACGCTCCAGGCCACGGCGGCTGCGCTGGTCGCCGAGGAAAGCGTGACACTGAAGTACGAAGACTCGGACGGCGACGTCGTGACGATCGCGAGCGACGCCGATCTGCGTGAAGTGCTCGAGTTTATGGCCGACGAGAACAAGGCCAAGCTCGACGTCGTGGTCAAGACCACCAGCAACATTGTCAAGCAACACTTTTTGGGGCTCGTGGCCGCCGTGACCAAACTCGCGAACACGATGGACGTTGCGAAGGATGAGGCGCCCATCCCCACGGTCAAGGAGCTGCTGGAGATGGTGTACTCGGCTGTGGACGCGTGGGAACTCGCCGAAGACGCGGAAGAACTTGCGTCGATCAAGGCTGATCTGCTCAAAATCCTGGATGACGAGAGTCTGCGCACGAGCATCATTCAACTAAGTGAGACGGTCGCGTACCGTGAACTTGCTGACCAGCTTGTTTCAGCTGTCCACCGCGGCGAGTCGATCGAAGCGGTCGTGACCACGCAGTGGGAATCGGCCGTTGGTCTTGCCAAGGATGTGTTTGTGCGATGCCCGGAACTCAAGACGGACTTGATCCGATTGGCGAAGACGTGCTTTGCAAGCGTGGCCATGTTCAACCAGGAGCTCCGTGCCTCGGAGATCATGCCAACTCTTGTCCAGGTCTCGGAAGTGGAAGAGGAGTCGAAGCCTGCCGTCGCGATGAAGGTTGACGAGAGCGTCGAGGGTGCGGATGTCGTCCACGAGCACTTCCGTTGCGACGGATGTGACATGGCTCCGATCGTCGGACCGCGATACCGTTCGATGCGCGATCCGAACTTTGACCTTTGCCGTTCGTGCCAACTGTCGGGGAAGTTCGATGCTGAGTTTGCGCCGTTCAACGAGTCAGTTGAGTTCCAGCCGGTGCACTTTAACGTTGCGTGTGATGGGTGTGATCAGTCGCCGATCGCTGGCATTCGCTACAAGGCGCTCATGATCAACGACTTCGACTTGTGTGAAGCCTGTGAAGCAAGTGGCAAGTGGTCGACCCACGAGCCTTTTATCAAGATCAAGAACCCTGACCAAGTGCCCCGTCGCATCGAGGTGCATATCGAGCCACCGAGTGTAACGCCTGAAGTGCACCCGTTCGTGACTTGTGATGGCTGCGAGATGAGCCCGTTGGTCGGCAAGCGTTACAAGTCTGGATCGGTCCATGACTTCGATCTGTGTGAAACCTGTCACGCCAGCGGCGCCTGGACGCAAACGCACAGACCTTTTGAAGTCGTGGACTCGGTGAACAATTTCCGCGGATTCAAGAAGTGGTGGAAGCGTGAGAAGAAGGCGCAGAAGTATTTCGCGAAGGCCATGCGCGCCGGATTTGGTGATCACCCGCATCCCCACCCTCATCCGCATCCGCATCCGCACCCTCATCCGCACCC
>JAADXJ010000889.1:0-13177 GCA_023337735.1 Pythium biforme
ATGAATGTCCTCGCCGTCGCCACGGTCGCGCTCAGCGGCTTCTCGTCACCGATCGCGTTGTACGTAGTCCGCCAACGAGAAGCCACAAACCACTGCATCTATCTCATGGCCGACGTGGTGCTCGACTTCAGCACGCCGTCGTCATCCCGCTCGCCGAGGTCTACCGTACGTCATTGTCCATGCATATGATCGAGGAGGTGCGGCAGTTCTGCGTAACTTCGATCGTCGACGACTTTACCTCGCTCATGCCCCCTGTCTCCATCTATGGGTGTCAAAAGGTCGCGCAGTGGATGATCCAGGACAACTCGAAATCCAAGCGGCCGCTCAGTATCGAATTCACGAGCATCTCGGCGGATACAGAGCCACCGAGCGCTCCCCAGCTCGAGGTGATTTCGGCATCTGCGTCCCTGCGAAGGCAAAGCTTCCACTTGTTTGCGCCACTTGCGTAGTCCGTGGTCGTCGTCGTGATTCACGTGTAGTCGCAAGTACTCTCCCGCGCCTCCTCTTTGGATCCGGCGTGCATGCTCCCGGTGAACCCGTGGTTCGCGTCACAGCGTCCCTGCGCGGTGGTGCGAATCAACTACCACCGCGACCAGATCCGCGGGTCTGCACGCAGTCTGACCACGCTACTCGTGCCGTACGATCGCTCGATTCTCAAGCAGCTCATCATCTCCCACTGGTCAGCGCTGGCGACCCCACCCGTCCTCCAGGCGTTCCACGCACTACACTGAATTGTCGGTCCGCAGCGCAACGCTCGTGGCGTGGCCTCGCGAGGATGCGATCACAGGCGAACGACTCGCGCAGTTTGCCTGCGTGGAACTTCTTCGAGTACTAGTCGCGATAGTGATGGATGGCACATACCACGCCAATACACTGGCGCCATTCCGTCGGCTCCCACGATCGCCGACATACCACTCGCAGAAACGATCCGTGTCATTCTTGGGCAGTCCAGTAGGTGCTGTTGCCACGGATCTTTCATCCGACATTCGTCAAGGCGACACCGACGGCCCACGTGACTGGAGTCTGATTGAGCAGCATCGCCCTCTCGATTGATGCACACCAGAGCACGATCTCTTTCACTCTCAAGCGGACATTTGTGTTGAGCCAGAGGTCTTGTTGGTGTGAATTCCCACTTCGGTCATGGCGGAGCTAAATATCGCCAACGACTATTCTCGTTGCAGGCGCTCGCGCTGGGCGAATCGACTCTTCCACCTACACCCGCTTGCGTCGCATCCAGAACAGTCCGGGTGCCTTACTCATGGCGGACGACAGCGGCGCCGAGCCATTGCCTGTGTCTCCCCTGGCGTTCGCCGTTTGCTGGTGGCTCGTCATCGTACTCGACGTGGTGAACGGCGTGCTCGTGCTGGTGATCGCGTTCATCTACCTCTACTTCAGCCGCAGTGCCGTGTACGTCAACACGTCGATACTTCATGATCTCGTAGTACATGCTCCAGTTGAGTGGCTGAAGCTATCTCGGCGTCACGGGGCTTCATGGCAACGCCGTTGCGCGGATCATCTCTTGCTCGGCCCAACACGGTGGCCTATCCTTCAAGCGTCGGAAGGCAGTTACACACAGAAGGTGGCGGTCAAGGCCAACTTGCAGTCCACGAAACGCTCGACGGACCGAGCAATTCTGACCTTGGGGTTGGTGACAACGGGACTACAGCGTATGAAGCGCAAGCTCACGGGGTGGTTTGGTGTCGACGGTCTCATCGGGGTGAATGGCGCCGATTTCTACACGGGGCTCGTCGTGTGGGAATTCATTGAGATCGCGCTCCAGAGTCTGGACCAAACGTACCAGACGCACCAGCTGAGCCGCTCGGTCGCGCGACCCTCGATCGACGTGGCTGTGGTAGTCGTGAACTGCCTCTCGTCGCCAATCGTCTTTTACCTGTTTCGCAAGCACGACACGGCCGGGCAGTTCGTGAACCTTTTTGTCGACATGGTACTCGACTTGTGCGCTGCGAACGTGATCCCGCTTGCTGTTATCGCACCGTACATCCAAGCTTACGACAGCACCACCGGGGGTGTTTCCTCGCACGCTCTACCAAAACGATGCCTGGTTCATGGCGGCCATGGAGATCCGGCAGCTGTGCGTGATCTCAACGTGGGACTACATGGCCACGTTGCTTCCACACGTTTCGGTGCTCTCCGTACAGCACGTCGCGACCGTACTGATCCAGAAGGACCGTGTCGTCAATCATCGCATGTCCGTGTCCGTGAGGATCCAAGACGAGAGCACGTGCTCCTCAGCTCGAGCCAACGCCACGTGCGAGTTGTTGCCGCGCATTCGATCTCCCGCGCGCATCGCACGATCCATCACGTATTCGCCATGGGATGGAGCGTGGGCGTTGTCCTGTTCCACCTTGCTGCGCAACGCCACGGCGCCGATCACTCGCCCGGGTACACAACGGCGCGGCTCGAGCCGTCCCATCGACCGATTCTCCAGCAGGTCATCATCACGCATTGTGTGCGTCTGGAAATGCCGTCGATTGTGCAAGCGCTCGACCACCTTACCCATGTCACCTTCTTCAACGTGACGCTCGTGCGCTGGCCACGTGACGCAGCGATCTTGCGCCACTTTCATCTACATTTGACGAATGTCGAACTGGTGAATGTCCATTTTGACTGCGTAATGCCAGAAGGTATCTTCCACGACAAGCCCGATGGGTTTGTCAACTGCTCGCTGGCGAGAAGCAACCTGTCGGCGCTGCCGGACGACTTGAGTACAATTTGGCGTCGGCACCAATGTCAAGGCATTACTATCCAGCACGCACGGCTCCAGGCGTTGCCCACGAGTTTCTTTCGACTTAGAGTAGAGCACTGCGGCTCAGTAGCAACAACATTGCGTCGATTGGCGACGACGCCTTCAATTCAACACACGCGACGCTATTGACGACGCTGCATCTGTCCGGCAATTCGATGAAGGCGATGCCGGCATCCATCACGACACTCCAACACGTGAAGAAATTTTTCGTGGAAGACACCCACGTGGGAGCGGTCCCACAGGGCGTCGTGGCGTGGCTTCGGGCGTTGTCCTCGGCAGACGGGCTCGTTCTGTCGCTCTCCGGGAGTCCGATCTGCGACGCGTCCACATTGTTAGTGAGCGATATGAGCGCGAGTGTGATCTGTGCATCATGGCGATGCTGAAGGTACATTCCTGTGGGACATGCTCGCGGCGCAACGTCCGCTGGACCGGTGCTAATGGGTAATGAAGATAGCTCCTCACACGTCACAGATTTCTGATCGTCGATTGTGACACATGGCTACACTTTCGTGTCACACGTTGTCTGGTCGCTGAGGCCGATGTACTGATTCAAGAGTGGATAGAAATCCGGAGAAACGTTGACGTGTCTCAGTGATTCCAAGCGAACGCATGGGATGCCCGAAGTCTTCATCCAACTTGGTCTGACTCTGGATCGCCCGGTGTTCTGACTCTGGATGGCTGTCACTACCACCGTGACGTCGTGAGAGCAGCGAGCCACGAGATAACATCGCCGTCCGTCGGCGGCGGCATCCAGAGCGTGGTCCCAACAACATGAGATGCGCGTCCTATGGGGAGTAAGCGAGTATTTTCGTCGAGGGCACGATGGCATTGGCATTGAACCCAGAAAAAGAACCAAACAAGAATTCGACACGGGTTAAACATTGAGATGGGATTGCACTGACTCTGGGTTCACTCGATATGCTGTCCAGAGACACAATTCACCCACCCACTTCCTTCGCATGGGAACATGGTATGCTGCGGAAGCGATTAGGAGGATGGCGTGAGGGTTCCATTTGTGCTGGGATGCTGGTGCGAAGGCTCTTGCGTCCGAGCCTCCTGACCCAGGGGTCCTGGATTCTTGGGAGTGGATAACTAACTCGCAAGCTAGTTTCCGCGGGGATGGCCGTGTACAGGATCGGATCTTGATGCCGTGGGAACCACTCGGGCTCGATGGACACCGATCCGTTCAAGCCTCTCATGAGACTACACATCCCCAAGGTATTGGTGCCTTGGCCGGTTGCGAGCTGTCACGACGACCCCTTGATACGTGGAACACACCGTCGCGGCATCAAATCGCCGCTGGTTTCGATCGCTCTCTGTTTGCTGAATGCGTGGGTCGTCTCCTGTGTTCTCTCTCTCTTCACATGCGCTTGATGTTCATCGCGAGCGCAAACTCCTCGTCCTCGTGGATCGTGCCGAGCTTGCCATAGTGCTGCTGACGGCTCTTGATCCACTTGGCAGTCGCGCGGCGCTGGTGGAGCGGTAGCACGCTCTTGTTGTGGCCGTCAAAGCCGCGCGCGAGCTTGTAGACGAGCACGACCAGCACCGACACAATAAACACCGTACCGACCAGCAGCATGAGCTCTGTCTCGTTGATGTCGCGCCCGAACGCGTTGGCGCTGCCAAAGACCACGACCATCGCGGCGTTCCGCGTCTCGAGCAGCATGCGAGTGGATAGCTGTGGCTGTGGCTGTGAGTGGGGGGAGTGCGCGCGTCACGGGGAAGCGCGATGCCGTACGATGGGCAAATCTCGGAATGGAGCGATAGTGTGAATCGCCGCCGTGTGTGGGTGTGTTGGATTGTGTGGGAAAGCTTGGGTTGTCCGGAGGAGCGGCGTGTGCCGCCGCCCGTTGTCGCGTCGACTCTGGAAGGCGTGTGGTTTTTTGTACGGTTTGATGGCTCAGGGCTTCTTGGACAAAAAAAAAGGGACCACTCGGAGTCAGGACCCCGAACCCTTCCTGTCGCCGTGATCCGCCCGTCCCGTAAACTACAGAACACCGCAAGGTTGCAAGTTTCTGCAGGTGCAGAGAGGAATTTTACATTCGAAGCCTGTCAAGCCCGAACCCGCGAGCGTGGCTTCCGAAACACAGACTCGCCTGTTCTGGAGTGCACCAGGAGGGAGAGTTTGTTGTACTGTAGAAACCTCAACCAATCAGCGGTGTAGATGAGTGGAAAATTAAGTTTTGAAAGATGTTGGATATTGTAGTCACCTTACCTCACCAACCAGCGGAATGATTGTGCGCCGGACACTCTTCCCAAAGTGAGACGCCCAAGCGTCGCCGTTGAATGCTCGTGTCTCAAAAGGAAACAAATGGTGCTGAGCTCGCAATCTTCCGGGACATGCTGGAGGCGCGTCCCAACATCCATGCTGGAGGTCTCCCAGAGCTTAATGAGCCACCACCAATTGATCTCGATGATGCGGCGCAGCTGTGCTATTCAGTGTGAGAGAGTTCCGGCCTCAACCCACGTTTGGGAGACACGGGAAACTGGCCTCACACCTGCATTGTGACGTGGAGTATGATGTCTTTTTGCTGGATTTCTGAAGTGCGTCCGAGCGTCATCTCTCGCGACCATCATCCTTTTTTTTCCTTTTCTTCTTGTGCCTGAAGTGAAACGCCCCATGATTCTCAGGTCGCCGCACCTGGTCTTCGAATTCTGACCAGACGAGAAAACCCCTGGAGATGGATGCTGTGATGCATCGGGGTGCACCGCACAGGTGGATACCGTACAGTACAGAAAATTCGGCAGCTACGCGTTGTTTTCTTGTTCTCTTCCAACAGGTTCTGTACTGTATTATAATAGTTGGGTTGAAGCACCGATCGTGGACTCGTGGCCGTGACTCCTTGGAGTATCCACGCGGGTCTGGTCGTGTCCGCTTTGGTCAACCTGCACTTTGCTGATATCGATGCCACGATGCAGAGTAGTGGGGAGGTCGTCGGACGCAGGCTCACATGCGGTCTGTATTCGGTTTTGACACTTGTTTTTCTCGCAGCGTTGTTGATTGTGCCTTTCTGTTGGTTGATGTCGATGGGGTTTGGAAATGTAATTTATTGTGATGGAAAGATACGTAATCTTCCCTAATTTCTTCGGCTGGCTTGCTTCGAAGTGGCAAGCACGATGAGCGCGTGTCACCAACGCAATGCAACTGACGTCAACGCCGGCATTGAAGATGGTCGTAGCGGCTGCGGCCTTTCGTCTTGAAGTTCCTTTCGTCACAGAAGCAGATCGTCCTGGAACGACTTCTCCCGTCCAGAGTCTGCTGGTCAGCACCGCGCGGTTGATAATGGGTGGACAGCTTCCATCCGGTGGCTCGGGGATCTCAAAATCCCAACAGACTCACAGCGCGTGCCCCGCGCGTGTCTCCGCGCGTTATTACAGCGGCACCAGTGTCACTCGCTCCAAGTGCCTCAGCGTCCAATGGCGAGGCCAGAGGTGTGCTGAGACTCTGGATTTGAGAGTCTCAGACTGGACGGCGATCCGCGCCGCGGACGCCCATCATTGATGGGCTAAGCGGGCCAGCCTGGGCCATCAACGGTGGCACGCTGTCTGAGAATTTACCTTCGGAAAACTCAGACGCCAAAACCCACAGCTGCCGATTGCTCGCTTTCGGAATTCCTATCGACCGTGCGCCATTGATTGTTGAGCGGAGCATCCCGTCCATCAGTCCATCCAATGATGGGTCTCTGATCGGCAAAGGAGCATAATCAACAATTCATGGGAATTCTTTTTTTGATCGAAACCGTAATTTACATTCCGTCTTTGACGTCTTCCATCATCCACACACGTCCGTCTCACGGTGCCGGGGTGGGTGAGAGACCCACCTGTCATCTGGGGCGGAACAACAAGCAAATCCTGAGCTCCTTGGTGTCAGCTGTGAGACTGTATCGTTCTTCCTCCTCCCTATTGTTGATGTGCGCCACCCACGCGCTTCTTGAGCTGCAAGCCCGTCCTCATGGTGCGCTGGCTCGACCTCGTTCTGTGGAGGACGCTGTGGATGCAAACAACCGGAACGAAACCAAATGGGATTTTCGATGCTGCGCTGATGGATATGGAGCACATGCTGTAGAGGACGGTGCCAATGGTGTGAGAGCTAGGAACATGCGCCGCTGATGCCATCGCATGCTGAATGGCATTGGTGTGGTGCACGTAGAAATAGAGGAAAGGGGGAGATTGTGGGCCACAATCACGGATGTCTATTGCTGCGGTGCCTTCTTCATCTCGGCCTTGAGCGCCTTGGTCTGCTCATGGCACTTGCGGAACAGCGCCCACTCCTACATCGAGAAAAACGCATAGAGACTCAGTCTATCGACCCACGGCAGAATGCATGGCATGGGCGCTATATAGACGCACCTCTGTGCACGCGGAGACGCGGCCGTTGTGGTTCTTCATGCAGTCTACGTAACGTCGTGTGAATCGCTAATTCCGTTGAAGTTCCGGTTTGGTCCCCCTATCAACCACCCACCGTCAACCTGCTTGTACGCGCCCTCGCATCCGGTGTTCTCGACGGCGCTCTGGTGGAGTGTCGCGTCGCCGGGCTTGCACGTGAGGCACTCTTTGTTCGCCATATTTCGCACGCGGTATTCTGGATGTCGTGGGTCACTGTGGGCCAGGAAGGACACTCCGGAAGGGAATAGTGACAGTGTCCGATTGCCCCCGCTTGACTGACGCTCGTGCTCAGTCGACCTCTCATCCAGGAAGGTCTCTGCATTTTCTTTTGGGAGCGATCAAATTGATTGCCGCTGTGGCAGCCGTATCTGGATAGTGTCGCGTGGGGTGTGCATCATTACTCTCGGCAGTTTTCACCACCCACGCTTCGTGGTTCTAGGTGCCAAGAAACCCATCGAGCCCGCTGCCACACCTCTTCAATTCGATACCTTAGATCAGTAGTTAAATACCATAGGCGGCGCACTTTGGTTCCCACGTACTATATCAACTGATGTTGCAGTTAACGATGAGCCGCATGTGGCTTGTTTCATGAGAATGAGATGAGACTAAACAACACCAGCAAACCGGCTTCCTTCCTTTCCTTCTCATGCCGCCGATGGAGCTCTGTTAATCCCTCCGCCACAATCCATTCCGCTGCCAGAGCCTCCATTCCTCCATCTATCCGCCGATTCCGCCATGACCTCTGCTACGCCACTCGCCGCGTGGCTCGCCATGTTGCTGCGCAAAGCCGTGCCAGAGTCGGCGGACACCCCCTACCTCGGTCCCGCAGTCGCCGTTGCAGCGCTAGAAGACGGTCCCGAGAGCGCAGACGTCAAGCGCGACGCCGCGCAGCTCATGTGTGCGATCGCGCAGAGCCGGCGGTTCCGCATGGAGCTCGTCGACCGTGGCGCCGTAAAGCTACTGAGCGAACAGCTCACCGCCAGCAGCGACACGACCACGCGTTTGTACGTCATGCAGACGATCGCGCACCTCGGACTTGACCCGAAGGCCCACCGACGGCTCCACAGCAGCGGCGTCGTTGAGACGCTGCTGGTCTACCTCGCGCGGCCCGTGTGCGAACAGCACGAGTCCGAGGAGGCGCTGCGCGTGCTCCACTGCCTGCTGATTTGCCCAGCGATCCGCGCGCGCTTCGTCGAGCTCGACGGTCTCACGAACATGGTGGACCTCGTGGTCTCCGGATCGCCCATTTAGAAGGAGCGCGCGGCGTTTGTGCTCTGGATGCTCGCAGCGATCCCGTCGATTCAGCCCGCGTTTGTGACCGCCAAGGCCATCCCGGCGCTGGTCCACGCGCTCCAGGAAGGCCACTCGTGCGACCTCACGGACGCCGCGCTCAGCGCGCTGGCGCTGCTGGCCGAGAACAGCTTGTGCCGAGACGCACTGGTGCGAGAGCGCGTGCTGGAGCTGCTGCCGCGGATTGCGATGTGCGACGCGCGCGACGAAATCGCCTACCGCACTGAGCTGCTCGAGGAGCTGCTCACGGCGTGTCCGCAGCGCGTCTGATCGTCGTTTTGGGTTCTCTCTACGCCCCAGTCGATCGGTATCTCTACCTCTTGCGCCACCTCAGACTGCATGCAAGCACACACCACCACTCGCCAGCAAACACCCACCAAATGCGAGTCCGCACATCCTCGATGAGCTCGTCGGCCATGGCGCAAGTAGCTCCCGTAACCTAATTCAATACAAACTCCCCGCAAGTGACAACACGAAAGAATATTGCGCACGTCAAAGCCAAACGAAGTTGCTACTTTAGGGTTATTTAGACGTCTGTGGACACCTCGGCATTTTCGGCCGTCTCCCGAAAACGATGGCGCACGTCCACGTCGCGAACGGCATGGTACGCAGCGCGCGGCGCCTGGCGGCGCTCCCAGGCGGAATGCAGCGCGCGCATGCGGCCCACAGCCGTCTCCTTCTCCCGATCAGCGCCCAGCAGCCGCGGTTCTTCAGCGTCGACAGCGCAACGGCGTCGCCGCAGTCCGACGTCTCCATCGCGTCGCTCCAGGACTCACTCGAGGCCGCCGCGACGGTCGTCGCACGGGACAGCGACATGTTGAGTGCAGTTGGCGCCGGCGCCGGTGACGCGGCGGCCACGGGCAGCTCGCTGGCGATTGTCCAGGCCGTGCAGTCGCTGATCGAGACCGTCCACACGACCACGGGGCTGCCGTGGTGGGCCACGCTGGCTGCCACGGGCGTGGTCTTCCGTGCATCCGTGTTCCCGTTCTACCTCTACCAGATCAAAGCCACGCAGCGGTACGTGGCTAACGTGTATTGTATTCTGGAGAATGGACCACACTGATGGGAATGTCCACAGACTCGTGCAGGCCAAGTCCGACTTCATGAAGGTCATCTCGGCCTACCGCTTCGCGAGGACGTTCACTGTACGTCCCTGCTATCAAACTCGCCAAGCCGTGTGTAGTCATGGCGTAAACTAACGGGAGGAGGTGTGTATATATAATAGCCCAAGGGGAACTACGAGGAACACCTCAAGGCCATGCTGCTGGGCAAGAAAGGCTACGAGGTGCGTTGGTCCGTGTCTGCCAGTCAACTGCTCAGGACTAACCCGTTTGTTTGGGTCCGGCTAGCTCGTACTGCGCAAGTACGACACGCGGCCCGTGCAGACCGTCCTGGGCTCCCTCGTGCACATCCCGCTGTTCATTTTGGTCGCCTACAGCGCGCGCGACATGATCCGCTCGGGCAACGTTGCGGGGTTGGAAACCGGCGGCTTCTGGCTCTGGGCAAACCTCAAGGAAGTCGACGCGACCTACGTTCTGCCGTTTGTGGCCTCGGGCTCGGTCTTCCTGAACCTGGAGGTACCGAAACGCGTAGCATAGCATGTTGTGGACGACGATTTCCCCCGTGCTGACTTTGTCCATTGGTGCTAGGTCTCTCGTCGCACGCGCAGCGGCTTCTGGTCGGACGCGCTGGGCTACTTCCAGTTCGCGCCCATTCTCGCGCTGCCCCTGATCGCGACGCTCCCGCAGGGCGTGTTCTTCTACTGGATCGCGTCGTCCTGGTCGTCGCTCGCCCAGACACTGGCCATGCAGAACAACGCGTTCCGCCGTCGCGTCGGGCTCCCGCCGCGCGGAGACCTCGCCGAGGCGCCGACCGCGCTGCCGCCACTGGCGTCCGAAGCCAACAACCAAACGAACAACCGTCGCTCGACGAACGCCGTTGCGGAATGAAAGTATCGAATAAAAGAGAGTCCTGCTGGAGAGACTGTGGCCGGGTTGAGCCGAGTTTGGGTTGGGGCCTGTAGCTACACTGGATCGAGCGCCGGCCGTTCACGGCACCGGTCAGGGCGCAGCAGTGCGGCGTCGGGAAACGATTCGTCTGCTCCAGGAGCGAGAACGCCATTTCAGACGCAGTGTCGGAGGCCCGAGCCCGCTCGAGGGCATGGTGCGCTCACCGCGATCCGTTTCGTATGTGTCCGAATGCGTGGGGGGAAGACCACAACCTCGTGCGATCCACTGGCACGCGCGCCTGGCGATCGGCCAGGAGCGCGGCCGGCCACCAATGCTGGCTATCAGTATTGTCATCACCGCTCTCGAGAGGTGGCAATTTCGGCGCGTCACGGCCATCAACTACCAGCGGTCGGTCGGCTGTCTTTCACGTGCAACAGGCCGCCGGCATGCCTCACGAGAACACCATCCGACGCATGCTCCAACGCGTCCAGCGCTTTCGGCGCCGTGGCCTGTTCAGTGCTCTCTCTCTCTCTCGACACTGAAGGAAGTATGTATCCACTCTTTCCTACGCACTACCACTCTCCTCTCACCCGTGCAGACCCGTGGCCCAGGTGATCGTGCGTACGGCAGCAATCTCGGCCATCGCACAGCCAAACGCGTAGCACACTCACCACAGCACAGCGCCCACACGGCGGGTCGGACCGCACGGCCTCGCGCAGCGGCCACTGGCACGGAATGTCAAGCCGTGACAGGGGACAGGGCTCGGACGCACGGGCGACTGCGTGCGCCAGTCGTTCCACGAGCGCGCGCCCAGCGGCCTTGGGTCGCGTCCCACCACATGAATGTGCAGGTCGCGCAGGACGCCACGCGCGACGCCGCTCGCAGGCCCTCGACGAGCAATGCAGCCACGCCGCAGTCGCCGCCGTCCGTGGTCCGCATGCCTGCTTGCAACACTAAGTCTTGATAGTCGACCCGTCGGCCCCGCAGCGACAGCGCGGCGACGCGCGCCATTGGTATCGACGACCCCGACCCCGGTCGCGAAGCGACTGGAGGCGCCGACAATGGGTGAGCACGCACACAAGGTCGCCTCCTGTCACGATGGCGCGGTCGATCGACAGCGTCTCAAGGGCCGTGCAGTCAAGTAGCGGTAGCACTGTGGTGATTCGGTCACCGCACGCATCGGCTCAAAGGCCAGTCGGGTCCCACGCGCCAGTTGCACCGTCGATCCAAGACGCAGACACTCGACGGTCCCGAGCCCTGCGACGTTGCGGTCGTCGCCATCGAAGCAAAGGTGCAGCGCCTCGCCCACAACGTCCCGCCATGGGGTGCCCCGGATCCTGAGCTGCTCGACGTACTGACGCTCCGGGTCCATCAGAGCGATGCCATGCGAGTGCAGCGACAGCGACAGCGGCAGGACAGCGCGTACGCGAGCCGTAGTAGCTTGTCCTCGGGCTGCGTCGCGTCCAACAGGCCGCTGCATCGCAGCGCCGCGACAGGGAGAGACGCCATTGCCACGGCCGACAGTGCCGCGCCGACGTGGCGGTCGTCGCTGCAGCTGCTCCAAACAGCGCGACCGTGTGCACGCAGCGCAATGGGACCGATCGGGGGTCATGAGCGGCGAGCCCAGCGCGGCCCCGCGTGGCAAGCGGGCGGCAGCTCTCGTCGCTGGGTGCCGCGCCTTGTGGCAGCGTGGGCGGCGCGAGTGGAATAGTGAGCCGGTCGATGGTGCACTGGCCGTGCGGAGACCTGGTCGTTCGTGCGCGCATCAAGCGATCCAAGGTCTGCTGCGTGGCCGCCGCTTTGCGAGCGAGTAGGATCCGAGCCCGACGTGGGCAAACGTACGACGCGACCACGCGAGCCTATCTGGCATGCGTGCGTGGCCCTCTGTCTTGCGCGAGAGCGTCTAGACCACGTGGCGCCAGAACGGTTGGTGCGTCGCTGGCTCAAATCTGCGGCAGCAGCTCACGGTATCGCCCCAGTCGGCGCGGCGGTGGAACTCGGCGTCGGTCCACGCGGCCACTCGCAATGCGCGGCAGTGCCGCCCGAGCAAAAACCCACGCGTCGTCGTCGGCCCGCATCGCTTGGTCGGTGGGCGCCTAACGCTACAGGGCTAGTGTCACGGGCGGCGTGGCTCGGAGGTCGGCTCGCCACGGTCAAACGCTTTGTTGGATGGCCACGTCGCTGTCTGCCGAGAGAAATTGTGGGTCGAGAGAGACCAAGCCGGGTCACCCACGCTCAATCGAGACGTCGTGTCGCCCACAAGCCCGTCCAACCCGCCAATTCTCGTGCACTAGACGCAGGTCCTGTAGGGCAGTTGTGGATGAGAGCAGGCTTGAAACCCACAGGTAACTCAACGAACACGGCCGCGAAGCAGTGGCAAAATATAGGGAACACAGATCACAGCAAGGCCGTCAACCTCATTTGTCAGTATTGCGTTTACGCTTGCGTGGCCTGAGCCGGAAGTGACGCCGATGCCGGCCCCTTCCACGCCATGGTCTTGCCCGGCGTGGCCCAGGCCACGACACCGGCGACCACGGCCGACGCGTACGCGACGCCCATGAACTTCTTGTGGCGCGTGATCTGCTTGGTGCGCGCACAGTACACGCCGGTGATCGCCGAGCTGAGCGTGAGCGCCGAGAGGCCATGGAACCACGAGAAGGAGCCGTGCGTATCCCGGAGACGGAAGGCGTTGAGGCTCGTGAGCACGGCGACGCCGGTCCAGACGCGGCCCAGGATGCGGTGCTGCTTGGTGCCTTTGCGCGTGGCGAGGATGGCGCCGCCTAGG
>JAADXJ010000890.1:0-13174 GCA_023337735.1 Pythium biforme
AACATGACGCGCTCAAACTAGAGCCCCCGCAGCACTCTGCAAGTGCTGTACGTGACGGGGAGCTCACGGCGCAGATGTATGTGAAACCGAGAAGGCGCTCGAGAAAGAAGAAATACCAGAAACAAGAGCTGCCCTGCATCGAAGAAGCTCAAGTCGAACCAAGTGTGAAGAAACAGGAAAAAACAAGAACCGAAGACGTGAAGGTCGATGAAGACCGTGTCGTGACTGAAGATTTGAGTGAGAAGCTGTGTATTGTGAAGTTGCATGACGAAGAAGATAAGGAGGATGAAGAGAACACGAAGAAACAGGAAGAGAGGAGCTCGCCGCGCAAGGAGATCACGCATATTCGACTTGCCGAAGGTGAGAGGAGAGGCTGGTGGAAGGAACACGATCCACCGAAGAATGAAGCAGTACAAGCGTTCGTTCATGGTGCTGTTGAGGATCTTGGGTTGCCGTTGATGCTTGACTCGGGGGCAAACATCAGTCTGCTACATACCAACTTGGCACGTAGGTTGGGACTGAGCGTGAGGATGTTCGACGACTCGAATGAGTTCTGCGGTGTTTCCGAAGAGCCGATGCCTGCGCACGGGAAAACCACGGTCAAGATCAAGCTGGGCGAGTTCGTTGTCTACGAGATGGAGTTTTGGGTGGCAGACTTCGACGCGCACTCACTGGTGATCATCGGTACCGACTTCATGGTCCGAGCTGGGCTGGTGATTGATCTTGGTCAAAAGTTGTGCCAGTTGCTGGAGGAGGACGCGCTGAAGCTGTTGAACTACGAAGACCTGAAGCAACGGGGTATCTGGGCGTGTACGAAGAAGTGAAAAGCTCGCAGAATGATCCGCTGCGCTGGAGTAATGATGTCGCAGTAACCTGCGTTGGTGACGCTCCGCCGGCGGTGTTTGTGATCGACGGATTGAAGCCCGAGGAGATTGATCAGTCAAAGCAGGCCCAGGAGTTATACATCCATGAAGGTGTGGAAATGTCCGTCGAAAGCATGAAGGAACAGCTCGCTTTGATCCCCGAGTTCGATGACCAGCCGTCGCAGGAAGTGAATATGGACGAGGCTGACATTGGAGAACTCGAGACGACCGAAGAAGAGAAGGCTGATACCAAGAAGATTCTGGAGGGTCGGAAGAACGGGTTCATCAGCTCGGGAAACGCGCTGCCGCCGCCGGCGAAAGGAGTCGTATGCGATGTTGATGTCGGAGACGCGAAACCGATCGCACAGAAGGCGAGGCGTGTGCCACCGGAACTACTCGGTCGACTGTATGAACTTCTTCGAGGTCTGTTGCGCGCTGGACTCATTCGCTACTCGAGGTCTCCGTGGGCGTCGGCTATTGTGATCGTCTTGAAGAAAAACGGGAAGGATATTCGGCTCTGCATCGACTATCGGACGATCAACTTCCTGACGAAGCTCATGGTGTATGCGATGCCGCTTGTGGATGACCTGCTGGACATCTTCGCGGCGATAATGTGGTTCTGCTCTCTCGACAACGCGAGTGGGTTCTGGGCAATAAACCTGACGACGCGAGCGCGTCTGGTGACTGCTTTCATTTGCCCGCTTGGACACTTCGAGTGGACGCGAATGCCTCAAGGGCTGAAGAACGCGCCGCAGATATATCAGAGGATGATTGACAATGCGTTGTGGAGCGCTGTGAGAAGGCTAAGTGGTCGAGATACCAAATGCAAGGCAGTCGGATGGAGCGAGGAAGAGTTGATCGAGATGGAGAAAGAGCACGAAGGACAGCGACTCGAGACGGACGTGGCATTGACGGATGATGTCTTCCATCGTGGAGAAGCTCAGGAAGCGGATATGGCGCCGGTCATCGGTCGGCGGTCGTATATTGACGACATCACTTTCGGTGCGCCTACGTGGGGCGAGATGAACACCATATAGAGTGTCTCTTGGAGGCATTCGAGTACTGGGGCGTCACTATCAGCTTGACGAAGAGCACGTTCGGCAAAAGGTCGGTGGCTTTCTTGAGTCACACGATCTCGCGAGAAGGTGTGAGCAGCTCGCCGAGGAATCTGGAGACTGTGCTGGATATGTCGTTCCCGTCAACTCAGAAGGGAGTTCAGCGGTTCCTGGGATGCCTGATATATTACCATCGGTTCATCAACAACTTTGCCACTTACGCCGCGCCATTGTACGAGGTCACGGATCTGAAGTTGCGAGACGGGACTCAGTTGGAACATGCGAAGGCCGGATTCGAAGCGTTGAAGCAAAAGTTGAGCCATGCGCCGATGTTGAGGTACATCGATCGGAATCGAGAGCTCGTGATCATCCTCTACACGAACAAGTGGGCCTTCGGTGCGTCTGTGTGTCAGGAGCACGACGGCATACTTCATCCCGTCCGATTTGTGAGCAAGGTGATCAAAGACACGGAGAAGCGATAAACACCTGCAGAGCAAGAGGTTCTCGCGTTGCTGAAGACCCTTCATGCAGCAAGTCACTATCTGATGGGTTAACCGATTACCGTCCATGCGAGATATTCAACCATGAAGTGGATCTTTACCTCCAAGAGCTTGACGGGCAGAACGATACAATGGGCCGCGATGCTATCTCCGTGGACGCTTAAGATCATCCGGTGACGAGACCCCAGTGGGTCTGATGGCAGTATTGGCTGCGTCAGTCGCGCAGCCGGAACGGATGAACGAAGTGCTGGAAGAGATTACGTCTATGAAGCTGCAGAAAGACATTCCGGTTATTCGACCATTCCCAGAATTGCGCAGATCAACCCCAGGCAACGTACTAACATTTGACGGCGCGGTCCGAGTGAAGGAGCCGAAGGGCGGGTCGTATGGGATGATACTGTGGTCGCTGCCCGACTGGAAGATCGTGTGCGCCGCCTACGATGTGAAGCCCGACCTCACTGTCAATGACAGCGAATATCACGGTCTGCTCGGAGCGCTAGGTATTGCAGTGGATCACGGAGTTCGAGAAGTGACGGTGTGTGGGGATTCGAGGATTGTGATAGGCCAAGTCAACGGGGACCTGCGCTGCAATCAGCCGTCTCTCCAAGCGTGGCTGAATCGTGCGAAGGTGCTGCTGCAGTCGTTTGAGAGGGTGAGCTTCATCCATGTGGCGCGCAAGTATAATCAAGCTGCGGACTTACTCACACGGCGCGGCGTGACGGAGCAGGCGGCCGGTGTGATCGAAGACCCCCAGCAGCTCGAAGATCTCGCACTGCTGAACCCTGCCAGAGCTCCTGCATCGGACAAGTGACGACGAAGTGGCCGCCGAAAGGGACGTCGGTTCAGAGTTGGAAAGCGTCGGTTCGGAAGGCTACCGGGAAGTCAAACTCGAAGTCAGCAATCTGGCTGTAAAATCCAAGCAAACCAAAGTCCTAAGAGCATCTCCAACAGTGCACGGCAAACGGCCACGGCAAACCGGCCTTTGCCGTGCAAAATACCGATGCCGGTTTTTTTACCGGGATGATTCTCCACCGGTACCCAGCATATATCCCACACATCCTCCCTCCTCCCGCCCACAACAGAAACTCACACGAACGAGCGGCAATGAACGCGCAACAGCGCCGCATGGCCATGATCCAGAGCGTGCTGGCGCGGCATACAGAGGAGCACCGAGACATGGACGAGGCAGCCGCCTTGGACGTGTTTATCGCTGCCGCAAGATCGATCCAGGCGCGTAAGCCCAAGAAGAAACGCGGTGGATCCAAGCCCGGCCGATCACCCAACCTCGCGCGCGACCATAAAGCCGGCCATGAGCAGTTGGTCGCTGACTACTTTGCCAAGGATCCAGTGTATCCTCCCGATCTGTTTCGGCGTCGCTTCCGAATGCCGAAAGCCCTCTTCGTTCGGATAATGGAAGGCGCGTCAGCAGCAGACGTGTACTTTCAGCTGCGCCGCGATGCGACGGGTAAGTGTGGTTTATCGCCGCACTAAAAGATCACCGCTGCTCTGCGCTAATTGTGTTATGGTGTGTGCGCAGACGCGACCGACGAGTACAACCGCATCGGAGTACGGCCACGAAGAGCGCACATCGCTTGGCGCACGTGATCGTTGATACGTTTGGCGAAGAGTACCTGCGGCAGCCGACGCCAGCAGATCTGCAGCGCCACATCGCCATCAACACCGCGCGCGGGTTCCCTGGAATGTTCGGCTCATTGGATTGCACCCATTGAGTGTGGAAAAACTGCCCCGTCGCGTGGCAAGGGATGTACCAAGATCGAAACGGCGATCGATCCGTGATCATGGAAGCCGTGGCTACAAAGGATCTGTGGATTTGGCATTGCTTTGCTGGTGTCCTAGGCTCCAACAACGATATCAACGTGCTCGATCGCTCGACGCTCACTGTCGACTGGCTGCAAGGCGAAGCGTCCAAGCATCGGTTCACGGTGAACGGTAGAGACTACGACTCGAGTAATCTGCTGTGCGATGGGATCTACCCATCGTACTCCATGTTCATGAAGACCATCAGCAACCCAGCGAATCCAAAGCAACAGCTCCTCGCGAAGAAACAGGAGGCAGTCCGGAAGGATGTGGAGCGGTGTTTCGGCGTTCTACAGGCCCGCTTTGCTGTTCTTGCGCAGCCAGGGCGCATGTGGGACCTCGAGACCATGCTCACGGTCTGGCAGGCGTGCGTGATCATGCACAATATGATCATTGAAGCCGACGCGGAGGCCGGGAAGAGGACGACATCGAGCCCGTCCGTGTCGTGGCTGGCGCTCCTCGAAACCTCACTTTCGATCGACTCCTCGTGGCAATGGACTCCATCCAAGATCACACCAAATACGAGCAGCTTCAAGGTGATTTAATCGAGCATCTATGGGATGAAAAGCAGCGGCATGACTTGTTTGGTGCGTTCTAGAGAATAAATATGAATGGGATGACTTTGCCTCTACTCCTTGTCTTCTATGTCTTCTTCTAGCTCGACCTGGAGGGCCAACTCGTTGAGAACACCTTCGCGGTCATGGTTACTGTCCACCGCCGTACTCTCGTCGCCTGTGACGACACCGACGTCGTCCTCTTGATCCTTCTCACTTGCCTCCATCTCCTTGATTGCCTTTGCCTGACGCATCCGCAAGAACCGAGCCGCTCGCGGATCCAGTCCATCTAGAGGGAGTGAAAACAGCGCCATCAAATTGGCTTCCTTCAGCTCGGTCGATCGCTTCTCGCTCGCACGCGCCAGTCGCACGGCCGCTCGCGCCATGAGGTGGAGGCTGCGACTGTCGCTTGCGTCTTCCTGTGCTGCGTTCTTGGCGGCTTTTGTGCCAGTCGGTCGCTCGGCAGCACCACGTCCCTGCTCGTCGTCGCCGTCGCGTGTGCCAGACGATCATTTGCCTGTGACGGACTTGTTGTGCTGGGCCTTCGCCTCGAGAGCGTTGACTAGCCCTTTCCACTTCTGGTGGTCCTTCAACACTCGCCAACAGTGGAGGAACTTGAACGCCTTGCCGTCCTTGACGCCGCGACTCATGTGCGTCTTCTGGTAGAGCTTAATGGCGCGCTGTATCTCGTCTTCTTCTGTCGCGCCCGATATCGCGAGCTGGCGCACTGTTGAGTACGTGCCACAGAATTTGTTCGTGTCGTGCTGGATGGTCGCCCACTTTGTCTCGAGCGAGCGCGCCGGGCGCTCGTCGCTACCACTTGGGCGTTTGTTGTTGTAGTCGTTGGCCAGGCGGTCGTAGAACTTGTCCGACGTTTGCCCCGTGCCCACGACAGCGTCGACACCTACCGACAGCCATGACCGACAGACTTGCACCTCTTCCTCAGGCGTGAAGTTCTTTCCTTTGGCCTTGCTCATCGTGCGCTGCTCCTCGTTTCCCCTCGTTTACCTTCGTTTCCTTTGCTCTGCGATTGAAGTTCCTCTTTGGATCCCCCGCGCCAAATGGGACGAATCAGAACGCAAACGTTGGAAAAGATGAGTCAATCTGAGAAATATCTGAGCCTCACGGATGCCGTTGCCACGGTATTTGGGCCCCTGTTTGCCGTGGATCCTCCAAATTTTGCCGCTTTATTTACCGTTTTTCCGTTTACCGTGTCCCGGTGGAGAGATAAAAAACCAAAACGGGAAATTTTCCGTTTACAGGGCCGTTTACCGTGCACCGTTGGAGATGCTCTAACTCTCTGCCGGCACTTGCACCGTCTCTAGCACCAAGGAGCCAGTCAGCGAACCCAACCGACAGCCAAAGTCAGGAGGGTGTGAAGAAACGTATGGTGTTTGCTGCGAAGACAAAGAAGAAGGTAGCTGCGAAGAAGGGACTGAACAAAGGACAGAGGGCGACTGGAGACGCACAAGATAGGCAAGAAGCTGATGCGACGACTCCGGCAGAAGAATGGACGCCTCTGCATGTGAGCGAAGAAATGTTGGACGCAGCTCAGAAAGAGAGGTTCAAGCGAGTGGCAGAAGCAGTGTGATCGGGTTCCTTGAAGATGATGTGGAAGCGTTCCCTTCCTCGACGATGCTGAAGAAGATCGCGAGAACAGCTGATCTTTTGTACTAGACTCCGCGGACGTGCTCTATTACTGCCCATTGGGTAGCAACGCCGACGACTCGAGTATGCAGCTCGTGGTTCCAGATGTTTGGCAACGGGACCTGCTCTGCGCATATCACGAAGAACTCGGGGCTGGAGCACACCAGGTGGTCGGTCGCGTCTTTGAACGAATGCGCCGCCTCTATCACTGGCGGGGCATGCACGCAGATGTCGAGTGGTATGTTGCTTCATGCGAGGACTGTGCGACTACGAAAGGGACGCCACGGTACAAAGGACGTTTGGGCCGTGACATGCTACATTTCCGACCCGGAACAGAAAAACTGGGACGAGTATGTGAGCCAGCTCGAACTCGCTTTGAACACATCGGTGAGTCTCCAGCACAAGCAGACGCCTTTTTTATCTCGTGCACGGATGGAATGCCCGAACAGAGTTGGAAACGACTATACCGGCCAAAGACGGGACGGTCAAGGAAAGAGAAGCGTTGAAGTGGCGACAGAAAATTTGCCAAGAACACGAGAGAGCCATGGTCCAGGCAGAACTAGTACAATAGAAGCTGATGAAAAGCGAGCGAACCCCAACAATGAGCGAGTCGCGGAGAAGACCGAAGGAACAGCAAGAACGCAATACCAACCGGGTGAACTCGTGTTGCTGTACCATGTGTTGGTGAAAGAGGGATTATCGAGGAAGCTGTCGCATCTATGGCACGGGCCGTACCAAGTGATGAAGAAAATCAGTGAGGTCGTCTAACAGTTGTAGATCGACAAGAAAGAGAGCCAAGTGCTGCCGTTGATCCACATTTCTCGTTTGAAGCCATTTGTCTCCCGGATGAGACGGCCATGCGAGCGTGTACAGTCGACACAAGACCTGCATCTGGATGAGGCACTGCTACCAGAGGACTATTGGTTCGAACAAGGCACAGATGGCGAGTACGAAGTCGCAGCGGTACTGGACTGCAGGTACAAGAAAAGGACGCGGAACGGGAAGCGGCAGCGAGAGTATCTGGTGAAATGGCTCGGATATGACAAACCGACCTGGGAACCGGAGGAAAATCTCTCTTGCACTGCGCTCCTGAATGAGTTTGATGCTCGTCGCGCATGGGAGAATCGTCAGGAAGCAGCCCAGACAGCTCAGGAGGAGGAGGAGGAAGAAGAGCTTGCAGCGGAAGCTCAAGAGGTGTAACGGTTGTCATGAGGTGCAAAGAAGGGACGGACTCGACGTGAACCAGACGGGTTGAAGAACAATGAAGAAGCCGACTCAGGAGAGCCGACCGACCGTCCAGGAAACAATGTGGACGCGGTAAAGTTTCAGTATTCCAGTGCGGAACGACGATGAGACTTGCCGACCGACCTTGGAGGAGGGCTGGTGGCAAGAACGGGTCGGAGATGAAGGCCAAGAGAGGATCTCGGTGCAGCAGGCAAGGGCCTGTCCCAGAGTGAGACGAGAAAAGGAGAGGATGACGAGGAAGACGATGTATAAAGTGACTTGCGAGAAGAGAAGATGTGAAACAGAGACAAACGGTGACCAGATGACTCGACAGGCAGATGGTGGATCGAAGACACAGCCATGGACCCCGCGGGCGCACCGAACTGAGCAACTGTGAGTCGAAGACTGCAGACCAGGACACGACAAGAACGCGGATCAATGCGACGTTTGTGCTGAGAGCCTCAGGAGCGCGACCTCTTGGACTGTGAAGATGGAGACGACCGAGGAACACCTGGCCGTGCATAGAAAGGCCAGATCACAGCCACTGACCGGGGAAAAGCGGGAAACGATGAACCAGTGCGGCCGACAGCTGACCAAACCGATCGAATAGGGGCCTGGGAAAGGTCAGAGAAGTCCAGTGCACAGAGTGATGGTCATGAGAAAGAAAATCGGATTTTGGAGAGAGAACAAGACGCCAGTCAAATCTTATCAGCGGTGCAGGTAAAACGGCGGCACTCGACAGGAAGCCCAGCAATCTGTCACCGCGAAGCACGAGGGAGTGCTCAGCGCCATGGCTGACTCTGTGGAAACAACGAGCGCGACGGGACCGATGACCACGACAAGTACGAGCGTGGCAGCGACTTCTGGAGTAACGAGCAACCCGCGCGCCGGAATCAGTTATCCCCATTGGTCGAAGGCGCAGGCGGAAACCTGGAAGGACATCTATACTCGTTACTCGAACAAGGAGACGTTCGACAAGATGGTGTCCAAGCTCAATGCTGCTAGTGCAATTCTCGGCTGGCCACAACGCACCGCCGGAGCGTGTCGACAACGTTTTCTGCCTGCAGACCCGGATTTCCATTGGACTGAAGACCAATTGAATTGATCTGTCTATACAACGCAAGTCAACAACCGGACGTGAATGGTGGCTCTCCAGATGGCGCAGTGATCTTCGCGCGATACAAGGAAGAGGAGAAGGCTGCGGACTGGCCCAAGAAGCGCGGGCGTAAAGCTGTCCTCGAACGACTCAGGCAGATGAAGCTCGACAAGTGGACACCACAAGCAGGATTTGATCGACAACGCCGAGCACCTTCATATCGATTCACACCGGAAGGAGATGCCATTCTACGCCCACTTCTACGACTTGCAGATCCAGAATTGGAGTTGTCAAGTGCAGTGATAAAGCTGAACGAACTCGGTGTGTGTCCAGAGCCGCGCACGTTCAACACCGCTGCCCGGCGACTGCGGAGACTACGAGGGGAGCGCATGGCACAGGGGGTGCTAATGCAGCGATGGCGGGACGACGGAGAGGTTGAAGCCAAAGAAGCAGAGTCCGGACAAGATTCCGATGCGGAGGATGCCGACGCTGGCACAAGTATTGGCGGGGCTACAGACCACGAGCGAGATGAAGAAGAAGCCTTGAATTTTCGGCGATCGTACGACGTATGCGACTCCTCACGATTATCTCCCAGACACCAAGGGCGTAAACTCCGAAGCGGACGTAGTTGTGTCTCGACCGACCTCTCCTCAACCCGGACAAGCCGAAAGTGATCTGGCGCGTGAAGAACAAGACACAGCTACGAAGGGTATGACGCAACAAATCCTCCTGGACGTGGGCACGCAAGACACAGCTCAAGACTCCGCGCCAGAACGTCCGGTGCTCCCGACTGATGAAGAGATAGCTGATTCCAGCGAGGAAAGCGTGGGTCAGATCGGCGTCAGCATTCTGGCCGCCGGCGCCGACTATGGAAATGATGGTCCTAACTCTCTGCCATCGGATCATCGAATCAGGTTTCTCAGAGTGCGACCCCCCAAGTAACCCAAAGGAACTCATCGCCAGAACCAGAAGTCAATCAAGTCAAGACCACTGCCGCGACCGCGCTCACGAACCCAAACCAGCATGAGGAAGGCTCTGATGATTAGACGACGCGCCAAAGCATGGACGATGACAAGGCGGAGCACCAGCAGGCAGAAGAAGACGGTGCGACAGAGACGGGCGACCGAGTATCAGCCACACGCCTTCGTGATGACATGCTAGAGCCACCGAGCATCGGAAAAGCGCCACTGAGTGTCGGAGAGGCGGAAGACGCTCCCGCCGCCCAAGACGAAGGATGGGTCAAGTCGATCAAGGCGCTCTGTTCCTCGAAGTACTAGATGATGATGAAGAGATTGTCACTGAGGATGGAGCCGAGGGCACATCCGATAATGTCGCTCCAGCACAAGAACGCGCAACAGACCAAGAGCCAGAACAGTCCCAAGCTGACGGTGAGGACCTCCGAGATATAGACAAACGCCTGCGCGACCTACGCGCACCGCCTGATGCAGTACCGCTCCCTGCGCGTGATGACATCCCGGCCGATCAAGACCCAGAGTGGTATCGCGGTTTGAAGTTCAAGATCAGAGTGACGGTAGTCGGACCGAATGGTACGAGGGAAGCAGATCTTACGCCTGAATACATCCACGTCAGAGCTCTCAGTTCCATTGACGGCTCAGAGTTGAAAAGGTATCGTGTCGAGCAAGAAAAGGCGTGGAATATTGACGTTGAAGTTGGAGACAACCATGTGAGTCACCGCCTCGCGTCAGCATGCCAGCCATTCGCGATGTATCGAAAAAGACAGCTGTCGGTGGTGTTCGCAGTGTCCCTCCTCATGAAGAAATCTCCGTCCCAATTGATGCTGCTCCGAGAGATGTGGGCCATGCGCTATGGCGAGTGTCGAAGTGGAGAAATGTGTTGCCTGAAGTGGGATATTTCTCACCCTCTGTTCCAAGAATACCAAGGCCGATGCAGACACTGGGAGTATTTCAAGTCTCAACAGGTCCACCTCGACAACTTCAACCACGAAGGCGACTATCGCCTGGCTATGGCTTTGACGACACATCTGTTCGCCAAGAAGGAGATGGAAGGGCTTGCTGCCGACCCTGACCCCGAAAAGAAGCCCCGCGAGTACCAGGTCGAAGTTTATGGTTTTGGGCCGTTGCTCGCGAACATCAAGGATGAAAAGTGGAACAGCGATACCCGCTTCAATCACTGGCGGCTGATGACCGGCTACGTCACTGTGATTATGGTGGGACCACCACCGGGAGAACAAAGCCGTACGATTTTTAACACTTGGGATGTGGGATATCTCCGCAGTGGAAGGCAGACAGCGGAGGCGATCCTGATGTCGCTCGACGGACAATGGGTGGTTCTGACAATGTTGTCCAAGAATGAAGCGCGTGGCTACTTCAACGAAGAACCTTCGACGAATCCTGCGACGAAGAAGAGATTCGAATGGTCCAGTGTGCGCTTGGTGCCGAAGGGGAACATGCTCAACTACCAACGGCGGTTTATGGCCACAGACACAGTCGCCGGTTACGACATGTTGAAGCGGATGGCGCGCAGAGATTGGACATGGAGTCACCGCTCTCAAGAAGAAAAGGAACGAGCGCGAATCGCGGACACTCTGCTGGCCCGGTTAGACCACGAGCAGCAGCACGTTGTCGAAAGTGCCCTTCAACACACCGGGATCATAGTCAACACAGGCCCATTTGGATGCGAGAAGACAAGATTGCGATGTGCGCTGAAGCTCTCTGGACTGTATACCCGTCAGAACGGATCGCCATCGTGTCCGAGACGAACACAGCGATTGATGAAGACCTGGTGCGGTTGATCGAAGACAACGTGATCCCAAGAGACAAGATCCTGCGCTTCGGAGAAATGAGAGAGAGCATGGAAGATACGCTGATATCTACTGGACCACCAAGATCGCTGCTCACAAGGCCAATATCGACACGACCGATCTCTCGGAAAAACAGATCGCCGAGCGCTTACGAAGCTTCGAGAAAAGTGTGCTTGCAAATACTGCAGTAGTAGTGACCACCTGGCTCACATGGGAGACTCCAAGCTGTCTCAGGTCGAGTTCGACACTATCATCAACGACGAAGGCGGACAGACGCTCGAGAGCGCGCTCATCCAAGCCATCAAGAAGAAAACCAAGCTGCTCGTCGTCGTGGGAGACAACCGGCAACTCAAGGGATATATCCCGATCCACGAGAGCATGCGCGAGAAGTTTTCGCCGACAATGAGGTCGCATAAGCTCTCCTGGTTGATTCACGCCCTCGAACACGAATGTGCAAAGCGGGACGACTCCCGAGGACCAGAACAGTGCGCTCTCGCGGTGAAACGCGTTTATAAATGCCAGACATCAGATTCCCAGACATCACCCGGCTCCTCGGCGCGTTCTACGACTATGAGATCATCCCAGCCAAGCGGTGATGCGGTGATGAATACCTTGCCAACATGAAGATGCCGGATGTGACAAGTCGAAGCGGACCAAAAGAGGACGCCACAGAGGCTACGGTGCTTGGTCACAGAAGAGTTGTGTGGTTCGGAGCAGAAGAAGAAGACGTGCGACACAAACAGCTCTTCAACCTCGTGGAGCAATATCTGATCCTCGAACTGCTCATGCGCATGCAGCTTACGTTGATCAATGAAGGCCTCCAAGGAATCAAGACCGTGTTTATTGTGACGCCTTACAAAAAGCAGAAGAAGCTGCTCAACATGATCAAGAACGCCAAGGTATGGTTCGACGGATGCTTCGACATTATGGTCGAGACCACGGACTCCAGCCAAGGCAGAGAAGCTGACATTGTGATAGTGTCGATGGTACGAACAACCAAGTTGGGTTTCTTGGAAGGATATCCTGCGCGATTCCTTGTGTCCTTCAGTCGAGCGCGAGATTATTTGTTCATCCTGGGAAGCTGGAAGACCTTCAAGAACGACGACGCATGGGCGTTGATGCGCGAGAGGGCCAAGTTGCTGAAGATCGAATACCAGGCAGTGAACTGGACGACGGGAGCAGGCGCTGTTCGCAAACAGAAGTGGCAAGACGCTGGAGGCAGTCGGCGGTTTCGAGTCGGATGCAGCAAAAGCAGAACGCGCGAAAGAAGAATTCCGTCAGAGGTGGATTAGCCCGCAAGGCAAGAACAAGAAGAAGACTTAAGCGCCGCAAGGGTTTGACAAGCCGGATGCGCGGATGTCTTTACTGTGTGCCCCCGGAGGCGCGGTGCTCAGGGAGTGATGGGAGGCCTGCCGCTGCGGTGTCAGGAAGTGGTCAAGGTGCTCCATTTCCGCGCTCAACTCTCCTCACATTGCGGAGTTTAACAGAGGGCGGCTGTGGTGGAGCAACCGTATTTTTGGAGGACCAAGGAGCCTGGTTGGTGGTGTAGTCAGAAAACAAAAAGTCCTAACAGTCTGCCGTAGGAATGTGGGTCACTAGAAACAGGAATAAAAATTAGGCTAGGGATTCTAGGGA
>JAADXJ010000891.1:0-13165 GCA_023337735.1 Pythium biforme
CCGCACATGAGGCTTGTGGATCTGCTGGATCAGCTGATCTGAGTTAGTGACATGCCAACGGCGTTCCCTTCTTCGGACTATAGGCATTGAACGGGGGTGATTCTAAATGTCACTAAAACGAAGAGCTCCTGGGTCATGCTGTAGCAGTTGGAAATTTCGACACCAAGTTGAAAGATGGACGAGCTCGTGGAGACCGCCGCGGCGCTCGCGATTTCGGCTCCGGCAGAGCCGGTGGCTTCGCCAGCGGTGGTGCATACCGAAGCGACGACCTCGGTGCAGCCGGAGAACAAGTTTGAACCGACATCAACGCTCGAGGGACTGCGCAAGCAAATCGCGCACTTTGCGCACGAGCGCAACTGGGAGCAGGTACTATACGCGCGTCGTAGATCCCTGGATTATATGGGTGCAATGGGACTCACTGGCGTATGGGTACTGTAGCACCACACGCCGCGCAACCTGGTGCTTGCACTATCGGGCGAGATGGGCGAGCTCTGCGAGTGCTTCCAGTGGAAGGGCGACCAGCTCTCGGTCGATGGTGCGTGGACTGAAAATCCCGACCGTCGAGGAACAGGAATTCTCATGGTTTCGATATGGTAACTATGGTAAATCATAGATTGGTCCGCCGCCGAGCGTGAGCACCTCGGCGAAGAGCTCAGCGACGTGGCCATCTACCTCATCCGCCTCGCCGACCGCTGCAACATCGACCTCGCAGCCGCGATCCAGGACAAAATAGTCAAGAACGCGCGCAAGTACCCGGCTCATCTGGTGCGTCCCGTGTTCCTAATTGACCACCGTTCGCCGTGCTGTCTTGTGGCTGATACTCTTCTGTGGGCTTCCTCACGACGTAGGTCAATGGATCGTCGCAGAAGTACACGGCGTACATCCAGAAAGACAACGCCGAGGCAACGCCGAAGAGCGACGCCGCCACGCAACAATGAGGCAGCCAAGCAACGCCATGTCCGACGAGTGTGAGCGAAGGAAGCATACCGACGCGACCGCCCATAACGCCATCAGTGTGATGGTACGTTGCACGCTCATTGAGAGCGACTCTGGAAGTGCTGAATGCACACGAGGCACTGGGAACGTGAACGAGCAACGGCAATAGAAATCGTTTTGAAAAACAAGCGACGCGCTCACAGCGTCGTCGCTCGGGTGCATATTGTTTGTCTTTTTTAAATAGGGCGAGATGTTTCTGGTGTGCTGAGGGGATAGCTAGCTTCTAATAATCCTATCAATCATGGTGAGCAACGAAATGAACACACCGACCGACGGGGGATGGAGGACACGAGTGAGCCGCAGAGACACCTTGGACTGCGATCCGGAACTGGATGCGTTGAGGAGGGAAACACGCGACGTTGACACGTCCGATGACCGAGGTCAATGGTTTCCACACGTCGATCAGGTTGAGATAAAAATAATCCCGACACGATCGACATCCTCGCTGGGGGGTTGACGTCACACGATATTCTCGGTTGCACAGCTGCAGCTCGAGAACACCAATGCCGTCACTCCAATTCCGAACCACGACGTCAGCTGCGACGATACCACTCATATTCACCGGAACGCCTTCACGACACGGCGCGAAGAAGCCTCGCTAGACTCGTACGGACGCTTCTTCATGTAGCTGGCGTTCTTGGTCACCGTTGCGCTCTTCTCAGCCAAAATAATATCGTCGTGGTGGTCAAAGTCGTGGTCAATCGGGGATCGGCCTTGACTGCCACCACACTCAGGTGATGTGACACACAGCGGCGACGCTGCAATCACTTTGCGGGACAGACTCTGCGAAAGGTCGCCCGCCACGGAAGCTTCGACACAGTTCGGGCTTTCCGCGATTTGTTGTGGATGGAACATCAGCACGAGCTTGGCCAGACCGGCTGGAAGCACTTTCGTGTCAACGTAAGGTTCAGCGTATGCCGCAAGTAGATACGTTGCCGCATCTAAGACATAGCATAGCAACACCGTTTAATACACATTTCCACATTCCACATACCGCGGGTGAAGGCATCGCTGCCACCACCACCAAGACATCGAGCGCGAGATATATACCTTGTACGGTATCGAACTGCGTCGACAGCACGTCCCACCACGGCGCGCCTTCCGCTGTGCACACATCTTCGGGCACATAGTTCTCGTACAGACCGGCCAAGTAGACCGCTGCAGCGGCAAGATCAACCGACTCCGCACGAAGACAGGCACACGTGTACATGCTGTCGTTCAGGAAGCTCCACGCAACCTGCTTCAACTTCGCGCACTGGCGCTTGGCGACTTCATCAGGAAGCTGCTGAAGGCGTACGACCTTGTCAACCTTCTCGTTGATGAACTTGTAGGGATGAGTGATCGTCAAGTCGTACGCCAACGTGTGGAGCAGCACACCCTCCATCGAGATGATGCGGCTTGCGGTGACTTGGGGGTCGTGCTTTTGAATGGCAAACACGTGGTCCTTGTCCACGATGTTCCGAGTGGCAATGTATTCCTTGGCAATGTATCCAATCTTCTTCGGCGCCTCTTCGACCTTCGAGCCCAGCAGCACACAAGCGGCAGCAACGAGGTACTTGTCGTAGCGCACGAAAGACTGACGCATGTAGAACCGGTGGAGGTAGTACTGCGCACTGACGATCGCGAGCTTCGGCATGTCCAACGGCTTCGCGAGCTTCTCGATGAAGTCACATCCCTTGCGACGCAGGATCAGCTCGTCCTTATGCTTCATGCCATCGCGTTGAGACGGCGAGCTTCGCAGTTCGGCAGCTGAGAAAATCCAGTCATTGGTCATGGCTTTCTTTCGAGTTTGTGGAGGGGGTAGTAGGGTCACAGGCAGAAATGGATCGGGGGTTGTCGTGTAAGGAGACAGCGGAACGAACAACTGCACTCGTCGCCACAGCAAATGTCAGCCTCCATGTATCGATCAATCATGACCTTCCGCGAGCACTCACCGTTTCGGGATAACTTAGGTTCTATCAAACCACATAAAATACGGGGGACACAGGCGACGGAAGAAGGGATCGAGACGACGGACGCGAGCTGGCTTTAGAAGACACGCGCAACAATCGACTCGAGATGCTTTCGTCCGACGGAGCGAGCAGGCTCGTGGGGAAGTTGTTGTTTTTGTTGGGTTTTCGAGATGGGTGGATTTTTTTCTGTTTCTGGGTGACGAGGCCGACACGAAGGTTCACGCGAAGATGCGAGCAAACGAGCCGAGCAGGTCGATGACGAAAGACCGACAATCCGAGAGGAACAGCTTCAAGCGCGAGGGGCGGCTTGGAGATGTCGGTGGATCGAGCGGGGACAGAGCGAGTGGTTTTCTTCCGGGAGGAAAAAAGACCGATACGATGCGAGATAGCGGGGCGAGGAGGACGCCGATGGAGACCGGACGAACACGATGCGAGAGATCGATTCGTGCACAAGCGTCACCAACGAGTCGTAGACAGAGATTCCTTCGACCACCAAGCGAGTTGCCCACGGAGAGATGAAGAAGCAGCACGAGGTGTCGCTTGGCTTTTCCTGTCTTCCCGGGTTTCTGTTGCTGGTTTGGCTCGGAAATTCCCCGCCCTTCGAGAACCCGCCGCGTGGGCCCACGGCGCGAGGGAGAGAGAAGCGAGAGGGAGGCCCGCCCCCGACCGTTCGTTCTTTTCTGGTTTTTCTATAAAAACCCACCCGTTTGAATTGCAGTTGAATTGCAATGAATTGCGAGTTGAATTGCAGAACGGGAAACCAATGGCGTGCGCGAGAAAGCCAGTGTGGAGCGAGGTGACTTGGTTCTTGTATTGGGAGAGGCGGGGCAGGCGGGGCGACGTCTCGGTCTTATCGGGTGCCGACTCTTGAGGGGTGAGATTCTCCGCCGGATCATCTCGCCTTGAATTTCCAACGGACCCAGAGGGAGATGGGGCGCAGTTTTCGACCATGCGGTTGTGGTCCGAATCCGGATGTTTCGCTTGTTTCGAAACCGCTTCTGGATCTGGACCTGCTGATGATGTGGATGTGGTCCGGTTCTCGGTCATGATGACGGACGCTTGTGGACCGAACTGAACCAGCGCATGAGAACATGGAGACTCCGCAGCCGAATATGCGCTCTGTCGACGCAACCCCGTTCTCGCCAACATCACGTTCTCCGTCCCAAACGCTTCCATCTTCGTGTTCCTCTCGTCACGAGCTACATGGTGATCATAGAATCATGGTCAGAACATCCGCGAAAGCAGAGAAAGCCCTGAACAAACCTTTTCTTGTCGTTTCGCAGTGTATCTACGGATTCCGACCGCGATTTCTCGGGCGGGGTGCAAGGTACGACGATGCGCCTTGGACGATCGTGTTGTGTGCTCATCTCGCTTTACCGGGATGTAGTTCGCGTCGGAAGATGACAAGTGCGAACGCCAGGATGGTTCGGCGCTCGGCGTCGATGCGGCGCTCTCTTCGCATTTCCGCTTGTGGCCAGCACAAACTGGCGAGCGGAGCGTGAGGTCTCCCAACTTCGCACAAACAAGCCAAGACCCGCAGCTGGGCGACGAAGGCAGGCAGCCCAACCCGATGATGATGATGGCTGTTTGGCACAGGCGACTCAGAGAGAATGACGAGGTTTTTTTAGTTTTTTGTTCCGACACAAACTGCAACAAACCAACTCACGACTCATCTCCCCTTTCGACACAGTTCGAGCAACATTCGGACGACACAACACCATGTGGCCCTCTGGGACATGGCTACATTTGATGCTCGTATCTTCGAAGCCAGCTGGCAGACGTGAGCGAGCGTGTGATCAGAGGGATTGGATTTCAGTGCTGCACGATGGTGGCGGTGAGGTGCACGACGTTGGCGCAGAAGCAGAGCCACTCCGGCTGCTGCTGGCGAAGCAGCTTTTGCGCGTGCAGCGCGTGTTCCGAGCCGTCGTACGCGCAGTACGAGAGGCGAATCTCGGGCTCGCGCGCTTCTTCTTCCATAGTGACGCTCGTCCCGCTCGACGACTGCCAGTGCCAGCCTGTTGAGGATCCGCGGGCTCCACTGGAGCGCCCTTTCGTAGCCACGGCGCACGCAACGAGAGTGCGTACTTGCTTCTCCAGCGTCGGAAAGTCGGAAATGCCGAGCAGATCGATCAAGACGTACGACAAGTGGACGTTGTGGTTGGGATCATACGCACAAGAGCGCATTCCCTTCGACGGCTTCGGCTTCGACGAAGTACTCACCCGCACAAAGCACTTCAAGTTTCGCTTATCCTGACACAAGAGCACTCGGCTGATAGAATCGACGCGACGTCCGACGCGCACGCTGCGATACAGGAACGGGGTCGGTCGATAAAAAGCTGGGCGAAAGGATGGGAAACCCTTCAGATGGCGCTGATCGAGCTGGTCTTCAGTTTCAAAAAACTTGTCGACTTTCTGCTGGAGGTCACGAAGCACGACACTTGGATACTCGGTAGCAAGTTTGTCTTTGTTCATGAGAGCGGGTCGCCCTGGCAGCGGAGCACGACCAAACACAGAGCCACAAGATTTCTTCAGGTTGAGCGGGAGATGCGAGAAGTTCACGACAACCGCTGGCTTCATGTCGTCGTTGATCTTCATCTTCTTGCTCACGTGTTCCGAATGGTGTCGTACTACTTCACTCATCTTGATAATGTCCGACACGTCCATATTCTCGTCTTCCGTCGGGTCCAGTGGTCGTTTTTTAATCCAGACGTTCACTTCAACCGATGATTCAACGAGCTTCCCGCTGCCTTCTTTCTTGCTCGGCGACATTGGCGTAGATGAAGAAGGCGTTAGCGAGGTATCCTGTTGTGGAGATGACCGGGGCACCGATTCTTGACACATGATGCTTTCTTGACTGAGCGGCTTGAGGAGGTCATCCATGGACAGACGGTTTTCGTTGCTTTGCTCATCGTCACTGCCTTCATCATCTCGCAGCGGCGGCAGTTCAAGAGAATCAGCCATATCCTCGTCGTCATCATCGTCATCCGCCAAATTCGCGACAATGTCTTCCAGAGACTCCTTCGCCCCATGTGTGCCAGTGTCTGAAGATCCACCGAGCAGACCTCCACGACTATGGAGTGCCTGTACGCCTTCGAGAATTTGTGCCAGCACCTCCATCACGACTGCTGTTACGTGGTCATGTCCCTCCTCAGTTGCCGCCGATCTGCTCTTCCCGCTTCCCGACGCTGGTGCTGACGTCGCGGTATCCCGGCCTTGATCCGACGAGCTGGAGGTATCTTCCATGTCGACGTCATCGTCACCACCTTCTGCTTCGTGGGGTCTTCGTGTGACCCGCGAGGTACCCTCCAACGCGGCGCCTTCTTCAATGTTGGGCTTGTTGCGCCCACGAGTGTCCAGAGCGATGTAAGCAGGTGCTGATGACGTCAGGTACGTCTGAGAGGCAGAGCTTGAAAATCTTTGCCACGAAGCAAATCCGTCGCCAGCGCTCGCAAGACGATCCGTCGAGGAAATATCGAGCGTATTCGCGCGCTCCTTGAACGCCAGCACGATATTCGCCAACGCAGCCGAAGGGGACACTGTCGACGCCACCACAGGCGTTCCGGCTCGTTGCTTCTCCAGATGACGGACGTGGATCTCACTCATCGCATGCCACTTGATTGCATCGCGGATCATCAGTGTGGGGCTGGAATACTGGCGCATCGAGCCCACAGGGAGCACATAACGGTTTGGCACCGAGATCGAGCTGTTGTCGGAGAAGAGCGACACGGTCAGCAACTGCGTCCACCACGCCGACGAGATCCCGTCACCCAGGTTCTCCACCCGCTGCACGACACCCCACTGATTGTACGCATCGGGTGCGATGTCCTTGGCTGTGGATGGGAGCAACAGGTTACCATACTCCAAGATCAGCACGAGGTCGCCCGGACGAGTTTGCATCTTGAGCCCGACATACTGCGCCGCCTTCCGCTCGGGTTTCACCGCTGCATTGGTCCCACCGGTCTGCTCGTCCGACTTGTGCGCTTCGCAAACGTGGAAGTTGAGATCAAGTACATCTCCGCGTCCTCGCGACTGGGTCGTCGTGCTGGTGGCCGTAGCCTCTCGACAGTGGATGTGGATCGAGTTGCAGCACTTTGTGCAGCTCGAGCATCTCGTCATGTCGGTCTCGATGGCGTGGCAGGCTGAACACGTATGGCGCGGGCACACAAGCGGGCTCTGGGCGCGATGGTTCTGTTCGCGCAAACAAGCCGAGTGGAAGAAAAACCCGCAGTCCGGGACAGAGCATCGCACGATCTCGTGGCCTTCGTGCCCCAGGAACCCGCACAACTGACACGTGTGGAGACCGCGCGTGCACTCACCGCATACCCACGCCTTCTGAGCCTTCTTGTCGCGCGTGATCGCCGATGCGAACGACACACTGCCCCCGGCGGCCGCCGATGACCCACCACCCGCCGACGTCCCTGACGCCGACGACAACGCGCTGGCACCTACAATCGCCGTAGTGCCGTTGGCCGCGAAGTCTCTCGCCACGTTGATCTCTTCGATACACATCGGATGGAACGAGCGCGCGCACTTGCCTGCGCAATGCAGCAGCGTGCGTCCGCCGGCGTCGCACACCGCGCAGTTCGCCGGGAACAGCGTTACCTTTGGACCTGGCGCCGCACTCGCCGCACTCGCGGTCGCCGTCGTCGTCGTCGTACCAACATTCTCGCGCGATCGCTTACCGCCGCTCATAGGTCGTCCGCCTGACCCTCCGCTGTTGCTGTCGCCGCCGCTGAGCCCGCCATTCGCGTCCAGCCGCATGGGCAGCACAGGACCGTTGTACTCGTTCACGCGGTCGCACTCTTCTTCATGGAACAGAATCTCGTGAGGCGCCAGCGCGCTCGTGTACACCAAGTGGCACGTCGGGCAGCTCGCCGTGGGCGTCGCCAGCGCCGCAGTCGCCAGCGCCGTAGCCGTTGGCGTTGGCGTGTTGGTGGTCGTTGACACGTCCGCCGGCGGCATCGTACAGGCCGCGACGTGGAGCGCGAACGTCACCGGCGAGTCGAACTGCTCGCTACACACGGGACATGTCGCCGATGCCGTCATTATGGCGTGGCAGCTTCGTCTTCTTCCTCGCGCTCTTCCTCGTTTCCCTTGGGTGGCGGATTTCCCCGTTTGGCCCGCCCCAAGGTTTCCGTGGTCAACCGAATCGGGGATTTCGAAGGCTTGTGGCGCGAAGGTAGCTACCTCTATTTTGTGACGTGCTCGCCATGTCACTCTACTCAAGCGACCTTCGTGACACCTGAAGAGATCGCCTCACCGGATCACCACACGTGACGCGACGCAAAATGACCAAGGGCACCACGGCCGCGCGCGCGGCGCTGTCGTGCTCCAGACAACTCGAGCGTGCGCTCCTCGGCGCGCTGCAGCGCGCGCACCCAGAGGCGCTGGCGCTCCCCAAGCTGACGCTTCCGCCGCTTCTGGGCGTGCGCCGCTCGCTGCAGGCGACCGCCGACTACCAGAGCAGCATCGCGCTCCTGCTTGGGAACCGGCTCCGCGTGGCGCCCGAGCAGTTTGCGCGCGAGACCATTGACGCGCTGCAGGGCCACGAGTCTGCAAAGCTCGTGCGCGACGCGTTTGTGTCGAAAGGCGGTTTTCTGAACATGGTGCTAGACGACACGTGGGTCGCGCGCCACGTTGTGGACATGGCCACGCTCGGCGTGACACCAACGCCGTTTATTAAGGGCGCCAGCAAGAACGTGCTCGTGGATTTTTGCGCGCCCAACTACGGCAAGAAGCTCCACGTCGGCCACTTGCGGTCGAGTGTGATCGGTGACACGATCAGCAACTTGCTCGAGTTTCGTGGCCACCGCGTCGCGCGGATTAGCCACACGGGCGACGTCGGCTCGGCCTTTGCGACGCTGCTGGTCGAGCTGATCCAACAGAACGTACCACTACAGACGCTGGACGACAAGCAGTTGGGCCAGTACTACGAGTCGGGCAAGAAACGGCTCGCGAATGACGACGCTGCGTTCAAGGCGAAAGTGGACGACGTCGTGGTCCAGCTCCAACGCATCGACAGTACTGCCGACGGATGCGGACTGGAACCGGCCGTTGAGATGACCTGGAAGCGAGCATGTGAAGTCAGCCAGGAGGCGTACGCTGGCATCTTTGATCGCCTGCGTGTCAACGTCAAGGAGCGCGGTGAGTCGACGTACCTCAAGCTCGTCCCCGATGTGATCGAGAAGTTCAAGGCGAGTGGAATGGCCGAAGAGTCGCGCGGCGCGCTGTGTATCTTTCTGGATGGCCCTGCCAAGCCGCCGATGCTCATTCAGAAGCAAGACGGTGGCTTCCTGTATGCGACCGTGGACCTCGCGTGTCTGCACTCGCGCATTTTTGGGTTTCCCGGCGTCGACGACACCAAGTACGACGAGATCATCTACGTGACCGACCAGAGCCAGCAGCTCCATTTTCAGCATTTGTTTGAGGCGGCCAAGCGCAGCGGTTGGCTGCAGCGCGATGGCCAAGACGTCAAGCTCACGCACGCGTGGTTTGGGCTCGTGCTGGGAAAGGACGGCACGAAGCTCAGCTCACGGAACGGTGCGTTTGACTACCTGGAAGACCTGCTCAACGAGGCCGGCGCCGAGTGCCAACGGCGGTCCGTGCTCTCCAACGACTCCGCCAACAGCGATGCATCCCATGCACTGAACCAGCGCATCGGCGACGCAGCCGTGCGGTACTTTGACCTGGCGCAGCAGCGCGAGCGCAACTATAAGTTCCTCTTCGACAACGTGCTCAACCTCAAGGGAAACACTGGTGTCTACCTGCTGTACGCATCGGCGCGTCTCAACGGTATCCTGCGACGCGCACGTGACCAGCACCCAGGGCTGCGCGGCTTGGAAGAGTGGCGGGAAGTGCTGGCGCTGCAGCCGGACGCCCGCGACATGCTGGTGCACGCATCGAGTGAGTGGGAGTCGACGGAGCGCGCGTTGGCGCTACTTCTCTCGCAGTTTGACGACGAAGTCACGGCCGCCGCGACCCACTTCCACCCGCACTACCTGTGCGACTACCTTTTCCGCGTCGTCGGCCAGTTCCACGCGTTTTACGAAAAGTGCCGCGTGCTGGGCGACGCCAAGCAGGACTCACGGCTACTGCTCTGCGCGGCCACGCACGCCGTGCTCGAGCGCGGGCTCGCGCTCGTCGGCCTCGAGGCCGTCAAGCGCATGTAAATACAGTCCTTCTGGACCGCCCATTTGCTCACACGTCACACATTCTGTACCCATCTCTTGTGTTACAAACCGGTTCAGGGCCGGATACGAACAACTGACCATCATTCCGGCCCCCTCCCTGAACTTTTGGCGCTCCTCGTTTCTCACGCTCTCCACAAACTAAACAATCGCACAGGGCGAGAAACCATCATCGACTTCCTCTCTTCGAGGAAGATGTCTCTCGGCGTACCTGTCGCGTCCTCTCGACGCTATGCGTTGCGTTGTCTCTCGCTCGTTCTGTGCGCGGTCTTCTTGGCGCAAACGTCCCAGGCGATGCGCCAAAACTGGCGGTTCCGCGACGAAGACCGCCGCGAGTTCCTCGTCGAGCGCTTCGGCTTCGCACCGCAGGCGGCCATGGAGCTGCGCGTGAGCGACGTCGCGATCTCGTTCAAGGATCCGAGCCGAGCCAAGCCCTTACGTGAGGTCCAGGCCGGCCTGCTCTTCATCCACGTACGGTTATGCATCCCCGACCCGACTGACTCCACCGGGGGGCTAACACTCGCTTGTTCTTCTCTTTCGCTTCCTGTAGGAAACCAAACTATGGGACACGATGACGTACATTGAGAACGGCGATGACGACCTCTCCAGCCAGCCAGAGCCGACGTGTCTGTTGCAGAACCGCACCGAAGGGCTCTACATTGACCTCACGAACAAGGAGACGTGGGCGCTGGCGCATACGGTCGGCCAGGAGCCGGAAGAATCCGACGCCCCTGCGCTCGCTGATCCCAACGCCCTCCCACGTCCTGGGTTCTACTATGTGTTCTTCTCGCAGTGCACGGATGGGCTCCAGGTGTCGTTCAATGTACGTTCACCACGGGGGAGCCAATGATAGGCCTCGTACTCACACAACCCCTGATGTAGATGGAAGCAGAGTTCCGGAATCCTGGTGGCAACTACCTGAGTGCAGGCGACTCACCACTGCCGTCGGTTTATTTGGTTTTCGACATGGCATTCCTCGCGGCCGCGCTCGCCTGGGTGCGGTTCCTGCGGGCCAACGAGAAGCATGTACGTTTTGCTCATCCCATTATTCATAATGAGTGGCACGTGTGTGCTGACACTTATGCTGTGCCTGTAGATCCACCATGTGCACCACATGATGACGATCCTCGTGGTGTTGAAGACCGTGGCGTTGTTTGCCGAGTCGATGCGGTACTTCTACATGAAGCGCCACGGCGACACGCTCACGAGCTGGACGGCCGTGTACTACGTGTTCATGTTCCTCAAGGGCGTCATGCTGTTTGTCGTGATCCTGCTTATCGGCACGGGCTGGTCGATGCTCAAGTCACACCTTTCGCAGCGCGACAAGTCGATCATCTCGATCGTGCTCGTGCTGCAAGTGTTTAGCAACACGGCGATGATCGTCATGGAAGAGAGCGCGGTCGGCACGCGCAAGTATGTCGACTGGCGTGACGTGCTCCACTTGATGGACATTTTGTGTTGCTTTGCCATTTTGTTCCCGATCGTGTGGTCGATCCGCTCGCTGCGCGAGTCGGCTTTCACCGACGGCAAGTCCCACATCAACCTGCAGAAGCTCGTGCAGTTTCGGTCGTTCTACCTCACCGTCGTGACCTACATTTATGTGACGCGCATCGCGCTGTTCCTGCTCGCGGCGTCGCTTCCGTACAACGCAACGTGGCTCGCGGTGGTCGTCGCCGAGGGCGCTGCGCTCACGTTCTTCACGCTCACGGGGTTCCGTTTCCGCCCGCTCGACCAGAACCCGTACTTAGAAGTGTCGACGCACATCGATTCGCTCGACGAGTTTGGCCTCGACGACGACGACCTCGAAGTTCAAGGGATCCCCATCCAGCGGAAAGACCACTTGCGACTGAGCATGCGACCACCGAGCCCACGGAAGGCCCATCGACTAGCACTGTAAAGTGCACATGAAGAAGATGCTGGACAATAACTGGAGAACACGAGAGAGAGAGAGAAAGGGATTTGGAGAGCTCTCCCCCATGTACCGGTATGGAGTGGGCAGATAGATGCCTTTTCAGTTTCCCCCACCTCCGCATCCCGTCTCTCGAGATTAGATCCGTTGGACCCATAGATGTCGGCCTACACGCACTAATAAATAGAGGAATAAAAGATCAATAGTTTTGCACAGAAGGACCGTCCTCACCAGTGCACATACATTGTCAATACCGCCGTTGACCATTCCGTGCGTCATGGAAGCAGACTGGGTTACAAGGTACGTTCACGTACTGATTCAGGATGTTTACGTCACTGCTGTGAGCTTCAGTTGTGCACTCAAGAAAGTAGCATTCCTGACGTGGGCTACAGTCAAGCACGAGACGCTCTTAACTTGGATCACCTCGGTAGTAGCAGCTTTCCAGTCGTCAACTTCCAGGACTCGGCCCCCTCGGCTCGCGATCCACATACTACGTATGTCATCACTCAGCTAGATCCCGGCGTTACTATCCTTTACGCTCTCACCATGCCCTCCTGTTGAACCACCGAGTGCATCGTCAGTCCCCTTGCGATGTGTTCGCTTGCGTTCTACCGTCCACGTCGCAGTGCAGTTTACTCCGCTTTCTACTGAAGTCTTCGACCAACCTTACAATCATTTGACGCCTACAAACAGAAAGATGCGCGTTTGGTGTCCATGTCAAGTTTGACTTGCTGTCCGCACACAACAGATCGTGTCTTGCAGAGCGTGTGTCCTTGTCTTCACTGTTCCGTACTCTGGACATCGACCAAACACTTCCGGGCACGCGTGACATGGCACTCTTGCGAGATAACATGAAATCGAAACACTTTCGGATGATTGGCGAGTACTGTCAGGCCCTTTTTCGCATGGTTATCAAGCAACTTTTTGCATCGGTTTGGCTTCTGGAGTGCCTCAGTCGCCACTATTATATAATAAGCGCGAAAGGAAGGGTACCGACGTCTCCAACATGACCAGGCCGATGTGATGATGATGAGGTATATTAAGTTACGTATTGAGGTTCGAACTCGGATAACCCTTGGGATCTGACTCGCCAGACTGTCTCAGTGGTCACGGTGCCGCCC
>JAADXJ010000892.1:0-13163 GCA_023337735.1 Pythium biforme
AGTCGAGTCTTTCAACCACATCGCGGCGGTCAAGCGCGAGTCGCCGACGCGTTTTGAGGCGATGTTCGAGCGCATGCAGTTGACGCTCCGCCATCAGAACACGCTCGCTCGCAGACAGCTATCGGAAGTACGCGCCACAATGTCCACGCAGCCGACGCCGTGTGAGCGCGCGTGTCCTGTGCTTGCCAGTGAAGAGTCCAGCGTGGAGCCGTCTCCCACGCACCAGCGTTTGAAGGAGCAAGCAGCGTACCGGCGCGAACACGCGGCTTACCGGCACCGCCTGAGTCAAGTCGCCGCGGTGACCAACTCGTTCAATGACGCGGTTCACCTGTCGACAGCTTCGAGTACGACTCCAAGTGCGGCACCGCGCTCCACGCCGTCTCTCCACGATCCGGCCATCCGGAAGGCCAACGCCGAGCGGCGTGCCCACATCCGGTGTGTGACAGCAGTGACCAACTCGTTCAACGGCGCACACCTTGGTGGATCGCGAGTGACCTCGACGCCAGCGACGACGACGACGTCACGTCGCTCCACGCCGTCACTTCGTGATGAGCGATCCAGAGAGCCAATGCCGAGCTCCGCGAGCCTCTCCGCGGCGTCAAGCCAGTGACCGACTCGCACAACACGACGACGCCTCTCGCGGCGGCGTCATCTACGCGGCGCGCGAACTCGACACGACGCTCGACCACCCCATCGCTGCACGATGAAGCGATCAAGACGGCGAACGCGGCACTGCGGAGCCGCCTGCAGCACGTCCAGGCAAAGACGCGGTCGTTTCGATCGTCGTGAGCTGAGCTGGAGACACGCAGCGCTGGGACTTGTCCCCATGCGACACGGTCTCTTGAAGCTGCTCGGCTCCTTGGACGCAGGCAGGCGGCGGCGTGCAAGCGTTCGTGGCGGTGCACCGGTGCACTGCTGCGCCCGTCGCACGGTCGTTTCGTCACAGTCGTGGTCGTGATCGTGGTCGTGTTTGCAGTCGCGTTCGTTGTGTTGTTATCGTGCGGCATGGTCTCTGGGTCTCTTATGCGATCGCCAGGGTGTGGACTCAACGCAAAAGGATCCGAAGAGCCGATCAGTCGCGTTGTTGGATGCGCGCCGCGGCGGTCGGATCGTCTCGGCTGTGCAGTGGTGGCGCACACGTGTGTTCTGCCCCGTCGTTGTTGAACGTGTCGATTGTAGCTTGCTTGTTTTGCTTCAAAGGCCTCGTGGAAAACATGTACACTAGTTAGTAGACGTGTTTCGTATTTTGCCAGTCTCTCAGTCTCTTGTGGTCTCCCATGTGGCCGTTTGCTCTGAACAAGCAGTGCGGCGGACTGAGACAGACTCTATTAAGTGCCACAGCCCACGTGGTGCTTGGTTCTTCTTTGTGTCTTCCTTCTTGGTTGTCCCGTGGTGCGTGGGCCAAGGCCAGCGATTCGTGATGAAACGTTATGTCCCTGCGCATGGACAGGCAGATGGATCGCATCACGTGGACCAGGCATGTCGAAGCGCCTTGCCCGATGCAACCGGACGACTGCTGCAAAATTCGCGGTTGAGGTGTAGTGTGATGGCTGGGCGCTGGCGACGACTACAGGCTGCTGCGCGACCGCGACCGGGAGTGCGTCTTCGTCATTGGGTGGCACGTCCCAGAAGACCGTACCATGGACAGCGCAGCTGGCACGTGCGGCACTCTTTAACGGCCGCGTGGCATTCGTTCGCCGACTCGGTACGGATCCCGCGGCAGGTCTTGATCCAGCAGAACGCGTCGTCAATGAGCCCGTCCGTTGGAGCCCTGGTCGCCGCCGTTGCGGCTTTGGTCGTCGTTACCGACGCCGTGCGGTCACCGTCGGCCCGCTCCTGACCGACTCCTGCTCCTGCTCCGACCGGCTCACGAGCTTGCCGCTCGATATGAAAGCCGAGCCATTGACGGCGCCGACAGCGCCGGTCGCTCAGAACGCCCGCAGCGACTACAAGAAACATATCAACCCATGAGTTTTTCACTTCATCGTCGCGGCACGTCATGCAGCCGTGAGTACCCGCAAACGTACCCCCTCGGTCTTGGCGCTTCTCCGGCCGTGGCGTCCTGCAGCGCTCTAGTGTGAGCGCGTCGGCGTCGGCAGAAACGCCGTGCGCAGCAGCTCCATGGCCTGCCGCAGGTGGTCCACGAACGTGAGCGTATGGTTGGCGCAAACGACTGAGCTCTCGGCGCCCACGTGCGCAGCAGCAACGACGTGACGGGCGGTTGCTTCGTCGTCCCCTAGAGGGTACTGGAACTCGACGCGCGCACCAGGGAGCACGCCCCGCCATGGCCCTTGCGCGGGCAGCTGGACCAGAGGAAGAGGAGAGGGAGAAGAAGGAGGAGTCATCTCCGGAAGTGGTTGAAGTTAGCGTTGATTGTTAGAACACGATTTCTCGCCAGATACGATCCCAAATCTCACTCAATTGGACGTTTGCCAATCTCCTGATTGCCCCACGACCGCGCAAGCTCCGTGCTCGGCGTGCTTGCTTCGTGGGTCGTCGTGGTGTGGGGTACGTCGGGCTCGACTTGACTAGCAAAGAAGATCCGGGCCGGGATGCACGGCCATCCCGTGGTGCAGTGGGTAGTGCGATGTGTAGTGGGAGTTGACGTGCGGGTCTTGCTGCGCGAGCTGAGTGGAGTGGAAGCTGTGGTCTCGGCTCTGATCTTGTGGTGGCCGTGCCAAATTGTCTTCCAGAACATAGCCTGGCGCGGCATGGCATGGCATGGCATGGCATGGTATAATACCGACGCGACGCGTCCCCCTCATTGTCAACATGTCGTGCTTTTGGCTTGGTATAGGAAACAAACAAGGGACAAGGGTACCCGCCACAGTCAATTGGAGCCAAGCAGCCAAGTGGCCAAGTGGCCAAAGTGGGTTCATAACATGTTGGACTAATCCATGGTGCTTGCATGATCAAGAAAGCCAAGTGATGGTGGTTGTGGCCGGATATCGCTTTGGACAGGGTTTGGTTTTGGTGGGTTCATCATCTCTGAAATCAGCGGCTTGTGTTGCTGTCTTGGGGATGGAAAACGTGGGTGCCCCCCGTTCTGGGTACAGACCACTCCAGTTCGGACGCTGGACGCAGGATTTGACAGTTTCGCGTTCCCATGTTCCAGAGTGAGGTGTTTCTCGACACGCACCAACACTTCGCGCGTTCCAGAGAGGGGAGGCGCCGGAAATCGGTGGTGCCCACGATCCCCCTGGGAGACCAACGAACAAAACCAACTCACAACCAAACGCACTCCCCTCCGTACCCGAACGTGTCTTCTGCGTCATGAACTGAGAGAGAAAGGACAAAATCGACTTGAGTTTGTTCAAATTAAAATTTGAACATTGGTGCGTTGATGTATGTATTGTAATAGCTGACCGCGTAGAAGATGAAGATGAAGATGGAGGCGGTTGCGGCGCTTGAAGTGTGCGTCGCAGGGCCGGCTTGGAAGGGCGTGATCTCCTTCCAATTGGACAGCTTCCTGGTGCGTGTGGCGGTGCGGAGCCGTTGTAGAGCACGGGAAGCACGAGCGCATCGTGACCGTGGTACGAGACCCCCTCGTGGGCTTGACTGCCGTCTATGCGCGCGTTTGTCGAGATCCAGATGAAAGGATATGACCAGGTACAGTGTGTCTGTGAACGGTAAATTGAGGGTACGATGGGTTGTGCTCACGCGCTGTTGTGGTCTTCCCTCTTGTGGCCCCACTGAGCTGTGGGAAGCGTTTTCTGCAGCACACACAGTCGACATTCCAATGCCTCCGTGGGCCGAGTCCAGAAAATGCAAAAACTTCTTATTGCTTGGTGAGCACGCGAGGTCCCAGATCGATAGACCGCCACATCATGATGTGCTGGGACAGATACGAGTCATCCTTTTACTCATCGACGAGAACTACAGTGCATCGGTCGAACGGGCCACTGAAGGTAAAGATGCCGCGAAGCGTCCAGGAGTCCAAGCGCCCCAAGGATCGTTCGGATCGGCAGCCGCAATCACGCTCAGAAAGGAGAGGACGCGTTGATGGTGACGTTTGCGGGTGCCATGTTTGACCATGTTGACGCCACCTTGGTGCAACACGCGCTGCCGGTCTTCGAGGGAGACATCGCGCTGGATGGCGACCTTCACACGACGCAGCGTGCTGTTGTACTCAAGAGCGTTCGCCAATAGCCGCACTTGGTGTGTGCTCAACTCAAACACTCGAAGAAGAGGTTGCTCGTGCCTTGGATCAATGTTGCCGCGCTCGATCTGTAGTGTTTGTAGCTGTCGGCCAATCGCACTTGATGTGTCGCCAATCTCGCAAAGAAACTTGTCAGCACTCGGCGTGTTGAGTAGGACGATGTTCTTGATCACCAGTGACTTCAATGAGCTTGTGTGTGTGAACGCTTCGCTGAAAATGGCCATGTCGAAGACGAAAATATTCTCCACCACAATGCGTTCGACGCCTGGGCAAGCGTTCCAAATGCCTGTGAGCATCCTTGAGTCAATGAGACCAGTTCTCTGCCTCACAGATAGTGACGATACGTGCCCGACCCATCGGATCAACTCCAGGATATCATCAGCGTTTATAATGCCAGTCAGATCGATACTCAAACCGTGAACTTCACGCTGGACCTTCGGCGTCGAGATCCTGGCGCGCCGGAGATGGCGCACGTCTTGTTCAGTCAGCCCTCCGTGGCCCTTCAACTCGAGTAACGTCAGCGATGAAGAATTCGCGGAACACAACACCAGCTCCAGTACACTTGTCCAGAAGCAAGCACGGTTTCGCACGCTTGACAAGAGCTTGGCGAGCGGCGCGATGTTAATGACGTGTATCGAGTAGCAGCTCCCGACAGCGTGAAGTAGCTTGCGGATCAGCAAAGTAAAATCTTTATCCAGGTCGTCGAGCACTAAACGCGGGGTCTTGTCAGACACAAAACCAACCTGGACGACCGCTGTTGGGGATGACCGTCAGTGCTGAGAGGTAGTCGCGGAGCTCGTCTTCACTGTAGGCGATTCGTCTTGGGTCCACCGCACGCTCTTCGCATTGGATCACGTCTACGTTGACTAGAATCGTCTCTTGAACAGCGAAAACGACTCGGCGAGTCAGCACGATATCTTGAATCCGTAGGCGGATTCCTGATACGTGGATGGGAGAGTACGCTGTTGACCACAAGTGGGATGAAGACTTGAACGCGCGTATGCGGCAAGCAAGGATACAATTTTCCAGAAGACATCTTCGACTTCTTCGGGGGTGACGCCCGCGTCACTTACCCCTTCGATAGTCACATTCAGCTCCACTTGCATGGCATTTGCCCGGCGCTCGATCTGGTGGCGACACTTGCAGTCTTCGTGAAGTGCTTCGTACGCCGCTTGGAACACTTCTCCGCCGCACAGTGGTCGCGCAGTGAGTAGATGCGCAGCAATCGCTTGGTGAATCGACGCACAGTGCCTTGGTAGCGCCGTGTAGCACAACACAAAGCGGAAATCGCGCGAGGGGAAATGAAGCTCGTCGTGTGGCGGCGTGTCACCGTCAATTTCGATCCAGCCGTCGCGCACCAGCTGTGCGAGCGCGACGGCGTCGGCAAGGAACGCCATGCGCAGCAGCTCCATGGTCTGTCGCACGCGGTTCATGACATCAGACACGTCACTGGTGTTGGCGAGCAGGCTCTTGATGTCCACGCGGACAGCAGCGACGACACGGCAGTCGGTGGCTTCGTCGTCTTCAGGGAGCGGCGCGAACTCGACGTGCGCGCCGTTCAGCACGTCCAGCCACGGCATCAAGCGCGACGATATAGCGGACGCGTCGGAGGCGTCGGAGGCGACAGAGGACACGGAGGAGGGGGAGGAGGACGCTGTGTCCATTGTCTCCATGTTGCCGCTTGTGAGGTTTCCCTTGTTGTTGTTTTGAAGTTTCCCCGCGCGAAATGTGGATGCCGTATCAAGGTGTTGAAGCTCGATACTATATACTGATTGGTCGAAAATCAATTCCTACGAAATACACTACAATATTACATCGCATATCGCAGCGTTGGCACTGGAGCTTCACTCGTTTCCTTCCCCCAAGAATAGACGGAAATGGAACTGAGAGCCGTCGACCTGGCGCCGCGTTGGCTGCTGCTGCTGTTGACATTGTGAAGTGAGTGAGTAGGCGACGAACTGCATGGCCCATCCGCCTTGGTGAGGAGGTATTACGATGGACGGTGGATCATCAGGCGAGAACGTGACGCGGCTCGCGTGGCGGACGGCGCCGGAGCTGCTCATCAATGAGGAGTCGTTAGTCGACGTCATCACCAAGCTGCGTGGGCAGGTGCAGGCGCTCGAGAAGAACGAGCTGCTCAGTGGCACGGCGCTGCCGCCGTGGCTCCTGCGCGCACTCACGGACGTCGCCAACAACGTCGACGCCGTCGTCGAGTGCCAGGCGCTCCACGAGCAGGTCAACGGCCTCCAGAAAGAGGTGCTGGAGCTGCGCCATGAGCTGCTGCTCCAGCAAAGCGTGGCGTCTTCAACATCCAGTGGAAGCGGCGGCATGGGATACAACCCGACGCCGCACCACCGTCTCTCGACGGGTCCCAGCGTCCGCGGGAGCGCTGGGCGGCGCATGCCATCCGTGTCGAAGAACCTCCGCGGTGCGCCCGCCGGGGAGGTCACGGACGCAAATGCCGAGGCGACTGCCATGGCGACCGCCGCGTCGATTTTCTCGGAGACCAATCAGCTCAATATGGAACAAGTGCTCAGGCCGCTGTGGGACGAGATCCACAAGCAAACCAACTCGTTTTCGGCGCTCAAGCAGAACTTTAACGAAGCCAAGGAGACCGTGTCGCGGCTCCAGTCGGAGATCAAGCGTCGCGACGCCGTCGTGCAGGCGCGCAACGCCAAGCACGAGAGCGTCGTTCAGTCGCAAGTAGAGAAGATCAACGAGGCCATGCGCGCCTGTGTGACGCGGAACGACCTTATCGCGGCCGAGCAGCGCATCGCGCAACAGATGAAGACCGACCGACAGCGCCTACTGGAAGAAGTCGACACCCGATCCAACAAGATTCTCGAAGATTTGCTGGCGTCTCGCGCCGACCAGGAAGACATCAACTCCCAAAATGCCGAGCAGATGGAGAGTGTGGGGCGCAAGCAGGCGCGGATGGAGGACCACGTGATTGAGCTCATGAAGAAGCACACGGAGGGCCAAGAGAACATCAACGAGATGCGCGTGATTTTGAGCGACGCCGTGTCCAAGGTCGAGTCGAATTCATCAACGATGGACGTCTTCCAGGATAAAGTCGCTAGCTTTGAGGTGACACAGGATGTCGTGCGTCGCCTTGGAGAAGAGCTGGAGAGCGAAAAATCCGAAAGCGGACGACTACGCCTCGAGCAAGAAGACCGACTAGTGGAGAAGATCGGCGAGGCGGCGACGGCAATTCGAGGAGAACTCGCATCCGTTAATGCCGTGGTGACAGAGCTGGTGGAGATGAATCTGGACAGCGAGCTCAAGGCTTTAGCTTCGAAAGTCGACGTTGTGCAGCTCACCATCGCCGACGTCACGCGCAAGATCGGGGCGCAGCAGAAACAACTCACAACCCACGAAGACCACACCAAGTCGCAGTTCACGCAGGTCTTCGACTCGCTGGACCGGGTGTTGGCGAACATGAGCTCGATCTCGGAAGAAAGCATGCGACTGTCGTTCAATCTGAACCAATCGATTGAGCATGGGAACGCGCTCCAGCGAGAAGTCACGGAGTACAAGGCGTCCACTGACAGCACGTTGCAATTACTGCATCGCTCGACGCAGGACCTGCAGGCCGGACTCGACAAGCACATGAAGGTTACAGAGAATGAGATCGTCGTCATCAAGAATCAGCTCTTCCATGTCGAAGATGCGCAGTCCAACTTACGCCACGATTTGGAGACGACGCAACACGACGTTGATCAGAATTTGAGGTCGCAAGTCAACGAGAACAAGCGCATCAATAGCTCACTCGACACGCTATTCAAGGCCCGAGACGACTTGAACGCACGGCAAGATGCAGCCCAAGCGCAAATGATGGCGATGCAAGCAGACAACCGCAATGAGATTCAGCAAGCGACCATCAAGTTGGTTGCGATCGTCGACAAGGAGTCGGATCGCGTCGAGGCACTGTACCGCTCTTTCCAGGAGAAGCAAGACCACTTTGCCGACGTCGTGGCGCGGTCGTCGATCCGCAATATGGATCTGCCCGACATGAATCGCGAGCTCGACCGCATCAGCGAGATCTTCGTGACCGAGTGCTGGAAATTCGAGATCTCAGCGCGAACCAATACCAAGGCGAGCGCGCGCGACAACAACCAGAGCAGCGGAAGTGGGCCTAACAACTCGGCACCCGTGACGCGCAAGCTATTCAACGAGAAGCAACAGCAGCTGCTGGCCAAGAACTGCCAGTTCTTCGCCGATCTCATGGTCGCACGCGCCGAGTACGAGGTGCTCCACTCTGGCTGCAACAAAGAGACCAAGAACCAGAGTGATCTGGACGAGCTCATGCTCGACACCCAAGCGAGTATCGTCGAGAAGATGAAGATGAAGGTCCAGACCAAGATCATGAACAACAAGAACATTGGCGAGCAGTTCGACAAGTCCACGCTGGACCGGCGAGAGCTCTACATCGAGACGCTCGGCAACATCATCGAAGCCAGCATGAAGCGGCGCACGCTCTGTGGCTCTGGAAACGCGCGTCGCAACGGCGCACGACAGAGTCTGTTTGGCGACCTGACAAGCGAAGATCCTGCCAGCTCCGGCTCGTCATTTCTGGAGACCCAGCGTCTCGTCGCCACGAGCTCAGCGCTGCCCGGCAGTCGGCGCAAGAGCTCTCAGGGGCGCAAGCAGTCGACCATGGGCATGAGCATGGGCGTGGGCAGTCCGGGCAGTCTCACTGGCGATCTGGACTCCTCGCGCATGAGCTTTTCGCCGGGCTCGTCATATGTCTACCGTGCTGGTTTCCGGCTGCCGAAGGCCGCGCAGTCGCCGCCCAACTCACCCGGCGACATCTCGCCGGCGCCATCCACGGCGGGGCTGCTGGCGGGCGGACGCCTCGGCGCGATGGCGGCGCTGATGGAGAACGGCGAGCCGCCACCGCTGTTCCTCACAACGACGTTTGACGTAGATGCGCCGCCCATAACCGACAGTATGCAGGGCTGGAGCGGCGAGGACGCCGGCGGCAGCGGGCTCTCTAAGTCCATTTCGCTGCCTGTGCTACGGCAATAGAAACCTTTTGGTATCCATTTCCAGAGGTCAGGTTGTATCGCTGTGTCCTGTAAATTACGTGAATAGACATGTGATGCGAAATGAAAGGGTTTTGGGACGGAAAGATATTCCCCCACTTTGAGGAAAGCCCACGAACAAAGGGAAACCGGCAAGACAGCAGCATGGCATTGGAGAAGCGCGACGTGGAGATGGAGGAGACGGAAGCCGCGCACCCGCTGCAGATGCAGTTGGATGAGGCCGAGGAGACCATCGCGACGCTCATGCCCACGAGCGACCCGACAGCGGCCATCAAGGCGCTCCAGGAGATCATTGCGTACAGTGAGTAGCGTGTTGGGAGCGCGGCAAGGCGAGATCTTTTTCTCGTTTGGCCATCACGTGTGGGGAGGAAGGATGAGTGGGAAGATTACTGACGATGTGGTGTTTGTGTGTGCGTGTGTTAGTCGGAAACGACCCTGCGAGCGAGGTGGTCCAGCGCACGAAGGAGCTCGCGATCTACAAGCTGAGCCAGCTCTACATCCAGTTCGGGTACGTTCTGCTCGAACGTCATGGGTTTTTCAAAAGCCTGAAAGCTCCGAATGAGAGTCTTACGGATATGAACGTATATTTTACAGCCGTGAGAAGGAGCTAGCGACGCTCTTGCAGTCGCTGCGTCCGTTTTTCCTGACGATTCCAAAGGCCAAGACGGGCAAAATCAGTGCGTCGCCGATTTCTCCTGACACGAGTTTGTGGATGTCGTGGTAGCTAACTCTTGCCTTATTATGTGTTCGTGTTAGTCCGCACGGTGATTGACATGGTCTCCAAGGTGCAGGTTCTCAACCCCGACAAGGCCCTTCAGCTGCAGGCCGACCTCTGCGTCGACTCGATCGAGTGGTGCAAGCAGGAAAAGCACTCGTTCCTCCGCCAGCGCGTCGAAGCGCGTCTCGCGTCCATGTACGTGCTTCCGTTGATGTATTGTGTGTGTGCTCATACCCACCAATACTGACGGAGTTGGTGTGTATATATTGTCCTGTTTGGTGTTGTTCAGCTTATTCCAGCAGCAAAAGTACCAGCCGGCGCTCGACCTGATCACGACGCTTGTGCGCGAGATCAAGAAGCTCGACGACAAGCAGTTGCTCGTGGAGATCCACTTGGTCGAGAGCAAGCTCCACCACGCGCTCCGCAACGTGCCCAAGGCCAAGGCCGCGCTCACGGCCGCGCGCAGCATCTCGAACACGATCTACGTCGTGCCGCGCACGCAGGCGCAGATCGATCAGATGTCGGGCGTGCTCCACGCCGAGGAGCACGACTACAAGACGGCGTACTCGTACTTTTTCGAGGCCTTTGAGGCGCTCGCCACGCTCGACGCGAAGGAGGCGCTGGCGTGCCTCAAGTACATGTTGCTCAGCAAGATTGCGAGCGGCGGCGCGAGCGAGGTGAACAACATCATCAACGGCAAGCAGGCGATCAAGTTTATCGGCATCGATCTCGAGGCGCTCCAGGCGGTCGCGAAGGCCCACGAAAAGCGATCGCTCGAGTTGTTTGAGGCCGCGACCACGAAGTACGCGCCGCAGCTCGTCGAGGACCCGCTCATCAAGATCCACTTGAGCAAGCTGTACGAGAAGCTGCTCGAAAGCAACTTGATCAAGATCATTCAGCCGTTCTCGTGTGTCGAGATCGCGCACGTCGCCAAGCTCATCAACCTGCCTCTGCAGCAGATTGAGCTCAAGTAAGTGATGCGCTCGTGCGTGATATGGTCTTGCCGTTTCGTTTCTGACAGCAATGTGATATTTTCAGGCTTTCGCAGATGATCTTGGACCACAAGTTCCACGGCATCTTGGATCAGGGCAAGGGCCAGCTCATCGTGTACGACAGCGCGGACGAAGACGTACGTGGGCTTGTCCGTTGCTGTGGGTGTACTTGATAATGGGAGACACTAACGATGCTTCTGGTGCTTTACGATAGAAAACCTACACGTCCGGTCTCGGCGTGATTCAGAATGTGGGCAACATCGTTGACAGCTTGTTCCGTCGCGCCGACAAGCTTCACGCGTAGGCTTCTTCAGCATGTTGATTCTCAACTCTGACCGATCATACCGAAGCGACAAATGCTTACATACAACAACAACCGCTTTGGACAGGACAGGAAGGAGAGACACTGGGTTTGATTGATTGTTGAATGAGGATCGTTGGTAAAGATCTCTCGCGGTGAGAGCCTGCGCTCCCTGCCGGGGCAAACTCACAACTTGGACGTGGCGCGCACCATCGTGGCGCGGATGATGCCATGTGGCTCGTCAGTTGGCAAGAACACTTCGCCGTGCGGGTGCTTGTTCTTGAGTCCAAAGCGCGTGAGGTCCACGGGGAGGTTGTGCACGTTGGGCATGGTAATCGTGATGTCCTTGACCGACGGGACCTGGTCCAGCACGGCCTCACCCATCTTGTAGAGCGTGTACTGCACGGCGGGGCTGTCGACGCCAACGTCCGACGGACCCGCAAAGGTATCAATCAGCACGCGCTTGATCTCCTCGGCCTGCTGCTTGAAGTCGCAGCGCGTGGCCTCACTCGTGTAGTTCCACGTGGCCGTGACCACAGAGGCGACGAGGCGGTCGGGCACGTCCGGGAGCGTCGTGTAGGGATCGCGGAAGAAGTCGACAAAGCTGCTCTTGGCGGTCTTGAGCACCTTGAGTCCTTCAAGGCCCGACTGGACCGAGATCTGGACGTCGCCGCCATGCGGGGCCTTGCGACCCACAACACTACAGAAAGCGTGCACACCAAGACGTGAGAACACACGGCGTCACCTCAAGAACATACACAGAGAGGACGTACTAGGTGGTGGCGATGCCGCTGCCGCCTCCGATGAACGCGTGGTGGTGCGGCACGACCTTGCCCTTTGAATCGGGCGCCACGACGCGGATCCACTCGGTCTGGAAGAGCTTGACCTTGGCGACGTCGATCTGCACGGGGCAATATCATCACAGGATCAGTCCCGAACGATTGCTAGAACAGAACACATGCAAGCAAAACGTACGATCTTGGGGTGCGTCGTCAAAAAGTGCTTGGCGAGGATGATGGCAAAGTCCTCGATGGTCGCAAACTCGTGTTTCTTGGCGAGGACGTACACGGTGTTCTTGACCGAGTCCGTGGGCAGCACGCCGCCGTTGTCACCGTTGTAGTAGGCGCGCTCGGCCGGGCCCTCGAGCAAGATCTCGGCCTCGAGCTGCAGTACCGAGTGCTGCTCCGGCTGGCGGTCCACCTTGAGCAGCCGCACGCGGCCCTTGCCGTGTTCATGGGTCAGTAGCTTGACGACCATCGTGAAGTGGAGAAGCGAAAGAGGGAAGGCGAGACGTTGCGCAATGCGTGTAGAATCGCAGAATGGAAAACCGTGGGGATGCGTGGGGTCGGAGTTGAATGCGTTCACGCGCTTCGCTTCAGGGCTGAATGCGAATGCGTCAGGGGGAGGGAGGGAGCTCTCCAAGATCAAGAACGGAGAAATTCGCATTCGCATTCACCGGACTACCAGAACAAATCCCATCGGGCGCAGAGACACGTCCTCTACAGCGCTATAACAGTGGATATAGGTTTTAATATGGGGAATTTGCAAAATACGGCCGTTTTTTTTAAATAAATGCAAAACGGTGCCGCCTCACCCCCCTCTGAACAGCAAGAAACAGACAAAGTACCCTGTGTACTTTTGGTACCGTGAACAAGCTATTCCAATCTGTACCCAATACACTTTCCGTACCGTATAGTCAATCAATGCCCAATACCCGAAATGGTAACTTCCGATATATTACCACATCACACCCTATAGCCAATGCCTACCCTAGTTGTTGCGCTTCTTCTTCGCCTTGGGCTTCTCTTTCTCCTTCTCCTTCTCCTTCCGCGTCACCTTGCGCTTGCCCTTCGGCGGGGGTGGTGGCGCGCGTCGCTCATCGTCAGTGTCCGACCCCTGGACCTGCTCGTCAGCTGCTGCGGCGGGCGGTTCTGGCTCGGGCGCAACT
>JAADXJ010000893.1:0-13151 GCA_023337735.1 Pythium biforme
CGAGGTGGTCGACTACTACGCCAACGTCGCGTGTGGCGTGGGGGCGTGGTCCGGTCGGACCGACTGCGACGTCGCCACGGCCCGCAAGACACGACGCAACCAAAGTACGGCGGCACGGCCTGCCCGGCGCTCGAGGAAGAAGACTTTTGCGCCACGGGCCACTGCGTGATGACCGACTGGAGCAACTGGTCGGCGTGCGTCGTTGGCGCCGGCCAGAAGACCCGCACGCGCTCGATCACGAGGCCCAACAAGTTTGGCGGCACGGCCTGTGGCGCGCTTATGGACGAGGCGAGTTGTACGGTGGACTGTGTGGTGGGCGACTGGGGCCACTGGTCTGGCTGCGACTACAGCACTAGCAAGAAGACGCGCACGCGTGGTGTCGTCTCGTACCCGGACGAGAAGACGCGCACGCGTGGTGTCGTCTCGTACCCGGACGCCGGCGGCGCCGCGTGCGGCAGTCTAGAAGAGCAAGCGGACTGTACACCGAGCATTGCGAAGTGAGCGACTGGGGCGCGTGGTCGGGCTGCAGCGTGCGCACGTCCGCGTGGCCACACGCGAGCCGCTGTATGGCGGCACAGCGTGTCCGGCACTCACCGAAGACGAAGCGTGTGATCCGTTCGCGACGTTGGCGCAGTAGTCGACCACCTCGAACTCCGGGCAGGATTTGCCGCCGTCCGCGGCCCTCACGAGTACGGTGCGCGTCTGGGTCTTCTTGCCGTCCAAGGAATTACAGTCGCTCCAGGTGCTCCACGTGGACACGACACAGTCCACGGGCTTGCACTTGACGCTCTCCGAGCGTGTCGGGCACGCGGCGTTGCCGTAGAGCACCGGGGTGAGGGTCGTCCGCGACCGCGTCTTCGTGCCCTTGGAGTCGCAGGCGCCGTACCCACTCCAGGCGCTCACGACGCAGCTGACGGGCTTGCACTTGATCGACTCGGTGAGCACGGGGCACGCCTTGCCCTTGCCCTTGGGTTGGACGGTGACGCCGGGCGTTCGCGTTTGCTTCATGGTCGGAACGTTGCAGTCCGAGGTGTCGCCCCACGCGCCAATGACACAGTCGACATTGGTCTGCGCGTCGACCCCTGTGAGGCGTGCCACAGCGTCAGCAGCGCGGCGTCGCGGAGCAGGAGCGGGCGCGTGGCTGCTTGAGTTGGCTTGGTTTTGACTTGATGGTTTGCTGGGAAGTTGGTGAGTGAACGGACGGTGGTAGGATGCTCGACGCTTGACCGAACGTGCATAGACACTAAAGGCGAGCGCGTCAAAGACGGCAGATGCTCCGCGCACTGGGTTGACTCAGAGCAGACCGGATCCCGGCTCAGGTTTCAAGGCCGTGAAGCGAAAAGAGGCCAACTTGGGATTCATTAATCGTTTTAAAAAGCCACGACACGGTCCTCCAGACACACGCGTTGCTAGACTCTCGCCCGCTCGGCGGTCGCGGCTTCCTCGTCGTCGGCGGGCGGCGCGGCGACTTCGTCGTCAAACTCGTCGCAGTCCTCGACCTCCGAGAGGCTCGGGCAGGTCGCTCCGCCATAAAGCGCCTGGGCAGAGATTTCGCGCACGCGGCTGCGCGTGCTCGTCTTCATGCTGCAGCCCGACCACTCGCTCCAGTCTGTGACCTCGCAGTCCTGCTTGTCGCAGTCGGCTTCTTCCTCCAGACCATCGCACGCCGCGCCGTCCTGTCCGGGGAATACCACGACCTCGCGCGCGTGCTTCTTCTTGCCCGTTGCGTGGTTGCACCCCGACCACTCGGTCCACTTACTGAGCACACAGTCGACCTTGCAATCGGCTTGTTCCGTGAGCGTGTCACAGGCCACGCCTTCAAACATGGGCTGCGTGAGAATGCGGCGCGAGTGGTGTTTCTTGAGTGTCGACGGGTTGCACCCGGACCAGTCGTCCCAGTCGCCCACCACGCAGTCCACGGCGTCGCAGCCCACGATCTCCGTAAGCGGCTCGCACGCGGCGCCGCCAAAGAGCGCGTGCTTCTTGATCGTGCGCGAGCGCTGCTTGTTGCCCGTCGACACATCGCAGGCCGACCACGGGCCCCAGGCGTTGAGCTCGCAGTCCTGCTGTTTGCACTGCTGCACTTGCTTGGTCTCGGGGCAGTCCGGTGCGCCAAACTGCGCCTGCACGTCGATCGACCGCGTGCGGGTCGTCGAGCCGTCGTCGAGGTCGCAGGCCGACCACTTGGACCACTTGCTCACTTGGCACAGGATCTCATCGCAGCTCGGGGTCTCGATGACGTCGCCGCACCGTGTGCCTCCGTACTTGCTCGGGGTCGTGATCGCGCGCGTGCGCGTCTTCTGACCAGTGGCGAAATTGCACTCGCTCCACTCGTTCCAGTCGGTCATCTCGCAGTGGACTGGCTCACAGGAGCCCGCCTGCTCCAGCGTAGGGCACGCATCACCAGCATACTTGGGCTCGACTGTGATGGCGCGACTGCGCGTCTTTCTGCCGGTCTCGAGGTCGCACTCGGTCCATGCAGTCCAGTCGCCTACGGCGCAGTGGATCTTGGGGCAAGAGTCCTCTATCTCGAGGTCGGGGCACTCTTTGCCGCCGTCCGCGGCCTTGACGAGCACCGTGCGAGTCTGCGTCTTGCGACCCGTCACCACGTCGCACTCGCTCCAGGCGTTCAACTTGGTGACACAGTTCACGGGTTTGCACTTGACGCTCTCCGAGAGCGTCGGGCACGCGGCGCCGTTGTACTTGCTGGGCGTCGTGACCGTGCGCGTGCGCGTCTTCATGCCCTTGGAATCGCAGGCACCGTACGTGGACCACGCACTCACAACACAGCTGATGGGCTTGCACTTGATCGACTCGGTGAGCACGGGGCAGGCCTTGCCCTTGCCTTTCGGCGCGAGTGTGACCGTGCGCGTGCGCGTTTGCTTCATGGTCGGAACGTCGCAGTCCGAGTAGCTGCCCCACGGGCTCACGACGCAGTCGACATTGGCTTGCGCATCAACGCGGTTGTGGCTGGCCACCGCGAGCCATAGCGCGAGAATCGTCGCACCGCGCGCCGGCGCGGTCTTCATGCTACCGCCTGCTTGGAGGATTCGCTTGTTTGCTTGCTCGGATGTCCGGAACTGGCCCCCCCATCGAGAGCACGAGGGACCCGCTCCGGTTAATCGAAGAGCTCGTCCTCGCCGAAGCCAGCCGCGTATCGTACCTGTGTCCTGAGCGCCAGAGTTCCCAAGGAATGAGGTTGGACCAGCACAGCTGCCGCGTTCAGCCCAGTCTTCTCCGAGATAGCCGAACGACGTCCTCGCGCACTGATCGTCCAGACAATCCACATGTAGCCATGTCTCTAAAAACCACCGTCTCCGAATAACCACTTGTTTCGCCTTGTCCCGAAGGTTCCGAATTGGGTGCCTTGATTCCCAACATATCGATTTCCTAATTTTTCAGGATAGAATCTGCCATTCTGGAGTGGCGCCAAAAAGACTCCCGCCATTGTGGCCCACAGGAAACACACACGAGACAGAGCGAGATGGCGCCGCCGGCGCCGTACGAGGAAGTGGTGATCGACGGCGACACGTCGACCGATGACGACGCCGACGACGACGCCGTCGTTGTCGTGAACACGCCGCAGTCGCGCAAGCGCCGGCGCCAGTCGACGATTCTGGACGAAGACGACGAAGTCGCTAGCAGCCAGCAGAGCCAGCAGAGCCAGACGACAATGACCCCCGCGTCGAGCAGGCCGCCCCCGCGCGGCGGTCCGCACGCGCCCATGGATACAGCAAAGGAGGAGATCGACGAGGAGGAGGACGACGACGATGATGAAGTGGAGATCATCCAGATCTCGGCGCCGTCGAGCGCCGAGGCCAAGCGCCGCAAGGCCAAGCGGCTGACGATCATGGACAGCGACGAGGAGCGCGACGTGGAGGAAACCACGACGACAAAGACGTCGGCGGCCGCTGCGCCGCCAACGCGTCCGAGCCCGAGCAGGCTTGAGCTCGAGCCGGTGCGGCGCCTGTCGGCGGGTGCGTCCAGTGCCGCGACGCCGCAAGTGGCTGACCGCCGCCGAGACGCGTCGTCTTCGTCGACGGGTCGACGCAGCACGCGCATCGAGAAGAAGCGCGAAGAGAAGGCCAAGGCCGGCCCGAGCGCGCGCAAGCTCGAGTTTTTGTCGCTCGAGAACTGTCTGGATCCGCCGTCACGTAGTGCTGCTGCCGGTGAGGACGATGAATTTATTGTGGACGACGACGAGGAAGACGCCGCCACGGAAGAAGAAGACGAAGCTCCAAGCCGACCCAACCAAAAGCAAAAGAGGAGGCGCACGCGCTCGCCGCCACCGCGTGGGTTCACGACCGCGGACGACGAAGACCTGGACGAGTTTATCGTGGACGACGACGACGTCGAGTACATGGACGACGATGAAGAAGGCGTGATGGACCAGCACTTGTCGAGCGCCGACGAGATCGACGAGGACGACGACGGCGAAGACCTGCGAGTGACCATGCAGTCGCGCGAGCCCAGCGAGTGGTTCGCGATCTACTTGCGGTACTTGGAAGAGAGCATTCTCGACGACAACCTGGACAATAAGATCCGCACGTTGCGCCAGAAGACCGAGTACCGACTGTTTGAGCAAGCGGCCCATCATGTACGTCGGTCGACGTATTGGAATGGGCTCTATTATGCAGGTTTCAAACTGACTGTGCGTGGATGCTTATTGTGACAGATTGAGCGTGCTATTTGTTCGCGCCGCGATGCCTTGCGCAGCAGCGTCGTGTGGGACGACGAGATCATGGACAATCTCCACTGTGCAACCAAGTTCCACTCGACGCGGTGCCCCGTGACGACCGACTGCCAGGCGTGTCGCCGCGTGAACCACTACGCGACGCAGTTTGCCCAGTTTGGCGGCTTTGCGTGCGATTCGACCGAGCTGTACAAAAGCAACTGGATGAAGAAGCTGCGCGCGGCGGTGCGCGAATTGGAGCCCATGGGTGCGACCTTCCAGCTCGGCACGGTTTGCCATGCGGTACGTGGGGTTTATGACTGTCCCCTCCTTGTCTGTGGAAGGGAAAGCTGACGGTGTGCTTGTCTGGTTGTCTTTGATCAGCGGATGCTGGGGTTCTGGCAGCTGCTGCACGCCAAGCACTTTTGGGTCGCGCTCGTGGATGCTAAACGACGGGAACGCGGCGATGGGCAAGGGCGCATCGCCGAGGAGGAGCGCAAGGCGTTCTACAAATCCGAGTACGGTCGCTACAAGCGGCTCCTCAACCTTGTGGATGGTTTCTTGACTGATACGACCCAGTCCATGAAGTACATGCCGAACGTGTGGAAGAAAGTGAACCCGCATCACGTGCAGAGTGAGTTTTTACCAGGCCAGGGATCCAGTGGATCGTCTGGTGTGCGTCGCGGAGCGCAGGATGCTCTTGTCCCAGACACCGATAGCAACGATGACAACGGGTCTGAGGAAGAAGAAGAGGAGGAAGAAGAGTTGGAAGAGAAAGAAGATCGCAGCCAACACCAGTCGGTTCAGGCAAGTGCTGCACACGCGCGCGGGCGGGAACCAGCAGAAGAGGACGACGAGGACGACGACGGTGACGTGATCGATGCTGATGTGCGGCCCACGCCTCGCAAGAAGATGCGCCAGAGCACTCTTTTCTCCGCTGGGACGACGCCTTCGAGCAGCAGGACGAGCTCTCCGTCGGCTGCCAAGAACGAACCAATAGCAGGCAGTGGCACGGCCAAGGCATCGAAACCGCTGGACGAGGTCGAGGCAGAGGACCTTGTGTGCCTGGTGTGTCGACAGAACCAGCGCGATGGCGCCGTAGCTCATGGGAACTATCTCCATTTCTATAGTTGCTATCGGTGTGCCAAGCGCCAACACGCCGCAAAGCAAGGATGCATGGTGTGCGATCGCCCGATCGACAACGTCCTGCGCATCCTGCCTCTATCGAAAGAGTCGCGCGCCGACATACTTAAGCAGCAGGAGGCCACTTAGGGCTCCACTCATAGTAAAAGTTGAGGGGAATGAGCTCTAAGTGCGTGCGTCTCTATTGCTTCGCGTAGTCCAACAAGTACAGCACTTGGTTCTTGCCTTCAAACGACAGGAATGTCTTCTGGATGCGCGAGTCTTTCTCCATCAGGTACCGCACAAACACGTCGTACGTGTCGACTTCGCTGCCGTCGCGACACCGGCGGTGTGGGAACAACCGGCTCATGACGCAGCACGGCACGATCGCGAACGGCTTCTTGTGCTTGAGCGCGATGTCGACGATGATCTCGGTCGCGTCGTCCGGGTGCATACCGACCAGCAGCGAGCAGTCAGCGAACAACGCCGCATGCTCCAACCAGGTCTCATCATTCAAGTAGCACACGAGCTGGGAGCACGGGCCGCGGCCCTCGATCCGCGACTGCACGATCTTGCGGTTCCGCTTGGTGAGCTTCATCGGACGCTACCAATATAATACAAACCGTCAGATACCCTTGGGGAGGGGGCAACGTTCGTGTCTCCTATGCGTTCGTACCGGATCAATGAGCGTCGTCGGGATGCCGCGCTGGTTCCACAGCTGGATCGGGATCTCACCCTTGCCGCCGGCCACGTCCACGACGCCCGTGCCGCGCTTGAGCTCGTCCTCGCCCATCGCGTCGACGAGCCAGTTGCAGAACACGCGCGCGCGCTGGTCCTTCAGGTTCTTCTCGTCTGGATCGTGGTGGTCACCTTCAATGCGTCCGGCCGCACGACGCTGGTCCTTGCGCTTCTCCAGCCACAAAAGTCGGTTCGCCTCGTAGTCCTCGGCGCGGCCGTGCCAGAAGTGGCACTGCTCACCGCGGAGGCAGTTGGCGCCTCTCGCGCCGCCAGCAAAGTAGAACTTGCAGGCGTTGAAGCCGTGGATCTGGACAATGTTGGTGTACTTTTGCGGTGCGTGGGCCTGCGAGTTGGGCGCGAGCGCGAGCGAACCGCGCGGCGCAATGGTGGTGGGTGGTGGCGTACGGCTGGACTCGCTGGGCTCACTGAGCGTTAGGTCGCCTATTGCCGCGACGAAGTCGGCCGGCTGCGGGTTCGTATAGAGTCCCGGCTCGTGGGTCTCGATGTTCCCGAACGTCGTGTGGTCAAAGAACGCGGTCGGGTGCGCGTCGCTCCAGAGCTCGACGATCGTGGCATTGAGCAGATGGAAGATCAGGTGACCACCGCCCTTCTTGGTCACGAAACCCTCGATCATGACTTTATCGCCGAGGTGCACGTCCCAATTGAACTGCCGCACTTTCTCCATCGTGAGGATGCCGCCGCGCGCGCGCACCATGACCTCGAGCAATTCTGTCATCATACCAATAATGAGCCCCCTGACCACCTGTAGGGAATTCCACACAGCAAGTATCCAGAGCATACCATGGTCGGCCAACGCAATGTCCCCAAAGATGAGCCCCTTGCTGTCGAATGAACAGATGGATAGAGAGAGAGAACAATGCGTCAGTCGTGAGCGCCGTTAAATCGCCGAGGTGAATGACGGCACCACACGCACGAGAGCTTGCGCTTGCGCAGGAACTGGCCGTGGACCTTCGCGCACAGACCTAGCGGGACCTCTGCGTCGTTGCTTGCGGTTTGCACCTGCGCGAATTGCTCGTACGCCTCGCTCAGCGCCGCGAGCGTCGTGAAGGACGGCGTGGCGACGTCCACCATTTTGGTTGATGATTGGCGACGTACCTGCTCGTGGTCCACGCCACATCATTTTTATACATGAAATATATGTGGTCCACAGCATTTTATCTCTACTAAGTACGATTTCGTCGCTTTGCGGGTTTCCTTTCCTCCCTTCTCCATAGCGTGGAAAGGGAAAACTATGGCGACCGAGTTGACGAACAAGGCCGAGGTACGTTGGCTTTGGTGGTCTCAACCGGGCGCTACATGGCTTGGAGCGAGCCAAACGATACGTGAAGGGGCAGAAGATGTACTGATCTATCGTTTGATGGGTTTCATAGGCCGCGATCAACGGTTTCTACCGCGCTAGCGACGCACTCGCGTCGCTCGGCAAGCTGTACGAGGTGACCCACGCGGCCGTGGAGAAGGTGCAGCCGGGTGGGCGCACGGTCGACGCGACGCACAACATTCTCGACCTGGCCGTCCAGAAGGTCGTCGAGCGGCTCTCGTGGCGCTTGCTGCAGGAGCCGGACGCAACGCCCGCGAGCGTCGGACTCCCCGAGTTGCTGGATCTCTGCATCGCCGGCATTTCGTACAAGTATCTGCTCATCAGCGCCGCCTACAAGGTCCTGGAAGACGTCATGGAGGCGCAGACCATCAGCACGTGCGAGAAGATGTGGGATCTCGTTGAGCAGCGCAAGGAGAAGCTGTCGACGCGCGACGCCAACTCGGAAACGGGCCGCCCCACGAAGGCAGCGCTGTGCCTGCTGCGCATGTGCAACGCGCTGCTGCGCCGCGTGTCCAAGACCCACAACAGCGTGTTTTGCGGCCGTATCCTGGTGTTTTTGTCGTTCACGTTTGCACTCTCGGAGCGCTCGGCCGTGAACCTCACGGGAAAGGTGAGGTGACACTGCTTTTTGTCCCATGCGCCAGAGGAAACTATCCGAGAACTAATGTGTACCATACTCTGTCCATCTGCAGCCCAATGTGTCTAACACGACGAATTTTGAAGATGAAGATGCATTCGAAACAGCGGACGCCGCCGAGAAGGCGGCGGCGCCAGTCCCCGTGGAGGTTTGTTGGCAAAGTATTCCACATGGAGTGATATCAAAGGAAATAGCTAATCCTCTGCGTCGGTAAACCTTCGCCAGCTCGACAAAGACTCCACGATGGATGGTGTGCCGATCGACTACAACTTGTACCGCACGTTTTGGGACCTGCAGCGCTTCTGCCGAGACCATAACCTCGCCACCAAGACTGTTGACGACTGGGAGAAATTTGTGCGTGCTCCATACGAATTGCTGCTTGCAATTTGATGTGACGGCACTCACTCTTACGTTATGTTTTTAAGCTTGAGGAACTCAACACGGTGCTTTCGGCTTTCGAAGGCAATGCGTTCTCCCCTGATGATCTTGAGCGTACAAGAGATCTGCTCAGCGGTGTTGGAAGCTCGGCTGCCAGCGGAGACACCGACGATGAAATGTCAAGCCCCATGGCTGCCCAGGACCACTTCTTCCAGCCAAAGTACCTCACGAACAGCCGACTCTTTCGTCTTCAGCTCCGCGATCCCATCTTGCGGGAGTGCATGTTGACCCAGTTTGTCATCCTGCTCAACCACTTGACAAAGGCCAAACAGCCTGATGGGTGCAAGACTCCGAAGTCGCGACTGCAAGAGCTGTCTGACCGCGTGATGAAGTTGATTCGCGAGACACCGCCGTCCGGTAAACGGTTCAGTGAAATGCTTGACCTGGTGCTCGAGCGTGAGCGCAATTGGATCAAGTGGAAGCAGGAGAAATGCCCGTCGTACGAGCGGTACCCGCCGGCCCAAGAGGAAGCTCCGACGAAGAAGAGAAAACTGGGGGACTTGCCCGCATTGTCGGCGCGTCCACCGCTCGCAAAGCGCGCTCGCCAGCAAGAAGGCGGGGACTCGTCGTTGATGGAGCAGATTCTTACAGAGAGTTCGAAGCCGTCGGCTATCTTGGAGCGTATCCGAGGCGAAGAGAGGGCGACGGCTGTGCCGATCGAGAAGTTCACGGAGCGGTTCGCGGAGGCCTGGGACCCTGAGAATGGAATCGAGGAGGCCTACTGGCCGGACAAGGACAAGATGTTTTGCTGGCGAACGTTGCGAATGGCGATGAAGACCAACGTCGTGCACATGCATTTGGCTGCAAATGGTACTGGTGCCGTTGTGAAGGCCATTCTTGGGCTGCCTGCCAGCAGCACGGTGAAAGAAGCACCTGAGCAAGTTGACAGCGCACCAGTGAAGGACGAAGCAGAAACCGCGACAGAAACGAAAGCCGTCGAGACCACTCAGTAAGATACGACACCGAGGTGAACGTTTATTGGTTGGATCCGTGACTCAATCGAAGCTTACCGACATGTGTCGATGATAGCTAAGAGATTTGTCATTGTGCCGTATTTTTAGGTGGTATGAGACTAGGTTTGCTTCAATCGCTGAACACTGATCACGACACCGCGCCTTCAGAGCTGTTGGATTGTTTAAGGAATGACAGAGCATGCTGAAAGGGCCTCAAGCGATGGGGGCGAGTCTTCTCGGGAGGATGTTAATCTACTCGCCACGCAGATGCAGCTGAACCAGTTTCAGCCATTCGTCTCAATCAGCGAGCTCTGGACATTGTGGTGCGTGGAAATGTCCGCTTTGATGCCGTTACGAGCTCATGCCTATCAGTCCATGCAGGAGTCTACTTGATTCGAGATGCTACGACATAAACGGCCGCGATGACCAGGTAAACGAACACTCCGATTGCCCCTGCTGCACAGCTCGCTGACCGATCGGCCGAGAAATTTTAGGGTATGCCGCCGATCGTCTACGCGGCCAAAGTGAGTGACATCTTCGCAATTGTGTATTGGGTGGCTGCTGAGCGGGTGCTATGGGATGGATGTTAGCGCGGCAGCGTCATTCTTCTGCGATTATTGCTCAATTATCATGCTGATATCAACGCGCTGACCGAGGTGAGGTTCACGATAGACTGGTGACCCCCGGATGCCTTCTAACATCCAACTCATATCACTGGCTGATCAGATTCGAGAGTCTGCGGTAATGGCTGCCTGCCGGAAGCAGAAGATTGGGGCTGTAAAGTTTCTCATCAATCGAGGTGCCAAGTTGGATTTGTGCGACAAGTCCCAGTTCTCAGCTATCCGCTGGGCAGCAACCCACGGGGATGCCGCGTTGGTGCGACTCCTCCTCCGCCACAACGTATCCGTGCATGTGGATTGCTGTACGCCCAACTCCGCAATGGAAATCGCGATGGCGTATCCGACAAAAGCACATGCGAAGATTGTCCTCTTGCTGCAGAGAAAGCTCGGTGAGTGGGCGAGGATTCCGTTCCATAACTGACTTCGCAGACTTACCATCACTTTTGTATGTGCAGTAAGCGAGCGCCGACAGCTACTCGATGCAGTACGACAAAAGAAGGAACAAGATGAAATCGACGAGATCAAGAAGAATAGTCGACGAATGAGGAGGCAGGCGAGCAAAGCAGAAGCAATATCGGCTGCCAATCAAAGTGCAGACTCACGCACGGCGACGAACGTCGATCGCAGCCCGTTCGCACTTCCAATTGTGCCATCTTTGAAGCGGAAGAACGTGCATACAGACACAGCAGGCATTCGAAGAAGTGGAGATCGGTCATCCTCGATGAACGCACCCCGTCGCAGAGACGAGAAATCAGACACCGCCGCGTTGGAGCGCTCACATTCGCTTCGAGGGCTACTTGAGACTCAGCCGTTTGCTCCCGCAGCAATGATGTGGACGAACGTTGGGCGTGGCGCATGGCGTCAAATTGAAGTCCGCTCGGGGGATGCGTCCGCGGGCACGGTTCCTACCCAGAACGATGCGGTCTCGCCCGAAACAACCAGCAGCAGGCAGGACCAGGTTACGGCTCTGGAAGCCTTCAAAAGTGAAAGCAAATGGCAGAAATTCATGAATGACGACACACACGCGCGACACGCAAACGTGGTTCGCGATCGTGATACCTGCTGGGAGCTCGAGAATCTGGACTGCTGACGGTTGCGTCAGGTTATTGAAGACGCCGTCGGATCGTTCGTGGATCGATGGTCAAGATTTGCATGGACCCACACCAGCTTGCGGCAGTCGCTTTGCAATTGTGAGTCGGTCCAGGAGCGTGTATCGGTCCACAAGATGTTCCACAATGCACGCAAGTAAGAGATCAAGTCATGTTGGCCGTGTGGTGGTTTTCAGGGTTGCACGGGCGTTACTGTTCCATTGGTCGAAGTTCACAGATGCGCACCTGCTTTTAGACTGGCCCACTGCACTGGTCCAAGGTCGCGATTGGTTGATGACGTTCACACTGCATGGCGGCTCGACCCATACTTTCGGCCCCAAGAAACGACGCTCTTGTTGCTAGCGACTCGCAGTGTTGAAGCGGCAGTGCCATCTTCAAGAATAAGCAACTCGAACCCAAGAGGCGTCAGGATGGGCAGGAAGCAAGGAGTCGCGGTGCGAGACGTACTTGCGGCCTCGTTCAACTGGGCCGTGTGGTGTTTCATGACTCTCCTCGTGTCGTCTCAGTTCCTCGGCACCGTGTGGAACTCCACTTCGTACGACGAGTACGCCATTTACGGCCGCAGCCCGGTCAACCCGCTGAGCGAGATCGCGGGCACCAATGACGAGCCATACAGCGACCGCAACATTGTTTGCATGGCGCAAGGGCGGTCGTACATTCCCATGCAGCTCAGCCAAGTTCTCGGTGATCCCAAGCTCTCCGCCATCGTGGACATTTTGGGCGAATCGATCAACGGGTACCGTGTGTGCAAGCGAGAAGAAGTTGGCCTCGACCCTCAAGTATACGAGCAGTACATCCGCGTGTGCGAGCGAATCGACTACACGCTCGGAACCATACAAGACAGTTGCGACGCACTGGGCTTCAACGTGACAAGAGACGTGCTGCGCATTGTCGACGACATTGGCAGCAACGTCACCCGGGAGATTCCGCGTGCGTTGCCCATTTTGATCATGCCGTTTTGGGACAGCGCAACTTATGCCCACTACGCGATCCCAGGGTGGGACGGCCAAGCGTGCGTGTTTCGTCTCGACGGTATGTACTTGTTTCTCGATGAACCAAACGGCGTGCTGCGTGCCACCCCGCGTGCAATTCGAGAGGCGAAGGCAGCCGAGTGGCTCCACAAACCCGGCGGCGTGTGGCGAAACGGCTGGTATGAGGATGCGGACGGTGGCCGATGGCACGCGGACATGATGACAACGGACTCCAAGAACCCGTACGGACTCGAGTCACGGCAGTTTGACACACTCAAGAATGAAGAGCTGGACTGCTCTGCGGCGGAAGTGCCACGCCTGTGTTTGGACTTCCCGCTCGTTGAAACGTGGGGTCAGCAAAGCAAGAGCTCGGACGAGATTTTGAGCTACAGCACGGTGTACGTGTCGAACGGAACACACTACGGGCTGTTTCTTTATGAGGGAGCCCAGAGACGAATCATCGAGAACAAATACTCGCTCGAGACCTTCATCTCCAACGTGTCGATCTTCGTGCTGCTGTTCCGCTGGTTTGTGTCAATGGCGGCGATGCTC
>JAADXJ010000894.1:0-13147 GCA_023337735.1 Pythium biforme
GCCACCGCCGCCAAAGAACATCTACACAAGAGACACGATTTGTGTGAGGAGGAGGATAAACACAGAGATAACAAACGGCAGGCCGTGCGTACCTGGAAGATCTGCGACGGGTCGACACCCATACCGCCGCCGCCCATGCCACCGGCAAAGTCGTTGTCGAGGTCCTCCAAGTCCACGCCCGAGTCGTAGCGTTGCTTCTTTTGGGGGTCCGACAGCACCGCGTACGCCTCACCGATGTCCTTGAACATGGCCTCGGCCGTCGCCTGCTCTGCTTCCGTCTTGCTGGCGTGGCGATCCGGGTGATACTTCAAGGCCGACTTCTTGTACGCCTTCTTCAGCTCGGCCTCGGTCGCGCTCTGGGTCACGCCCAAAATCTTGTAGTAGTCCTTTCGCTTGGCCTTCTTCACCTCCAACTTGAGGTCACGAATGCTACAGGGTTTCACAGGAGACGTCAGACATACGGCTTACGTGAACACCAAATCCAAAATCTATAGCGCGTACCTTCGCTGGATGTCGCGCTGTGCGTCGTCGCCAACAAGCTTCGCGGCCTGCTCGTACTCGCGCAGAGCCTGCTCGAGGTTCTCGAGCCCACCCATGGTGCGCAGGCACGCGGCCTTCCGCAGGTACGCCTTGGCGTAGCCGTGGTCGTAGTAGACCGCCTTCTCGCAGTCCTTAATGGCTTCCTCGTTGCGGTTGAGGCGCGAGAGCGCATTCGCCCGATTGCAGTGGATCTTCGAGTTGAACGACTTGTTCTCCGGGTCGATCACGAGGCATTGCGTGTACTTCTCGACGGCTTCTTCCATGCGGCCGGCCTTGAACGCGTTGTTGGCCTCTTCCTTGCTGTTCTCCAGTGATCGGATGCGCTTGATCTCCTTCATGAACTTGCTGTTGTCCGGGTCCGAGCGAAGCGCCTGCTGCAAGTGCTTGATGGCACTCGGGAACTCGCCCTGGTAGTACAGGCAGCGTGCGCGCAAAAAGAGCACCTCGGGGCTGCTCGAGTTCGTGCGCATGAGCTGCGTGAGCGCCGCAAAGGCCTCGTCGTAGCGCTCGCAGCCGATCAGCGCCTCGGCGCGCAACAGCTTGAGGTTGGTGGCGCCCGTGCAGATCTGGAGCGCGCCGTCGAGGCAGTGCACGGCCTGGAGGTGGCGTTTCTATAGTAGAAAGGCACCATTGTGTCAGTCCTTTCACTGCGTTTCCTGCCACAAGCAAACAGTTGTGTCCAAACGTACGTTCTCAATGTGCTCCTTGCCGCGCTGCGCCTTTTCGAGCGCGATCTCGATCTGGCGCTTCTCCGTGAGCAGCGTCGGGTTGTTCGGGTCGCGGATCAAACCGGTCTGCAGCGTCTTGACCGCCGCGTCCGTCTCGCCCTGCAAACAAACAGCATGGAGAAATCAGTCAGTTCACCTCGCAGTCACGGTGCGACCCTCTGCTGACTCGAACGCGTGGTCCTCCAGATCCGTCCTCGACCACGCCACAGAAGCGTATCGCAAAGGCGTACCGTCGCGAGCTGGGCCTTGGCCTTGCGGATATACCCTTTGAAGAACGTCGGGTCGAACACGAGCGCGCGGTTGCAGTCGACGATCACGTCCTTGTACTTGGCGAGCATGAACGCCGCGGCCGCGCGGTTGCCGTAGTACGCGACGACCGTGGGTGCGGCCTCGATGGCCTGCGTGTACATGGCAATGGCGCCCTCATAGTCGCCCTTCTTGTAGAGCTCGTTGCCCTGGGTCTTGAACTCCTCGGCTGGATCCATCGTCGCTCGCCAGTTGTGGGTCGCCGACGCGCCAGTCAGTCAAGTCACCTTCTGGAGAACGCGCACACAACACAAGGGGGAAGATGGCATGTCCCGAATTTAGGTATCTCCAACACGGGACAGCGGATCCCGCGGTTTCTCGAAAGTTCGGGAACCATAGTGCCCAGCTCCCGCGTAAGAGTGACGGCTCTGACCTCATGGCTACAGATTTGTTATGGCCGATCAGATGGAGCCCATGTCGAACTCGCTCACTTTTTCGTCGGTGGCGTCGATGCTGCGGTGGCGGCTCGGCGCCACACGCCCGGCCATAGACTCCTCCGTCCCTCCACTGATGGTAGCGGCGCTTTGTTCCAGCGTGTCCGCGAGGATGCGCGCCATCGAAATGAGCGAGCGCACGCGGTCAGCGTCGGTCGACACAGGCCGCCCCCCTCCCACCGCCCCAAGCGCCGCGGCGTCATTGGCTTCATTGGCCAACTCGCGCTCCGACTGTGCCAGGTCCACGTACGACCGCACGGCCTTGGTGAGCAGGCTGCGCTCGGGCCCGCGGACCTGGTCAATGTGCGCGATCTCCTGCTCCTGCACGAGCGCCTCGAGGATCTGCGTGCGCACAAAGGTCGACTTGCCGAGCCGACTGCGCGTCGTGCGCTCAAAGTCGTCGACCTGGACGGGCTGCGGCAGCGGCTGATGCACGATCGGCGCGATGCTGTGCTTGCGGCGCAGCACGACAAAGTTGACGCCGACCCAGAGCTTTTGCTCGGCCTTGGCCAGCGGGTTTAGAATCGTCTCGTCGATCGCGCCGCGCATCTGGAAGCCACACAAGATCTCGCCGAGCTTGGTGGCCCGCTTCGCCAACTGCCAAAACGAGACGTGCTCGGTAGACGTACAATACCGCGTGAACGGCTCGACTTCGAACGACGCACCATCAGCGCCAAGCAGCTCGTCGAGGATCACGCCGACGTCGCGGCTCTCCGAGATCATAGCGAGAATGCAGCTGATGAGCTCGTTCGACTGTATGAACTCTGACAGCTTGAGGATCGTCGCGCTTGTCGAGATCGTGCGCTGTGTGCGCGGGTCGAGCACTTCGCAAATGCACTTGCAGTACTCCTCGGCGGGCGTTATCCGACCAACCTTTCTGCCCATTTTGTCTTGCAGGTCGCGCACGAGCAGCAACGACGCGAGCGTGTGTGAGTCGGACTGCATGATGTCGCTCTCTCGCGTCTCGTCGGATAAGATCATCAGCGACGAGAAATTGTGGAGTGGTAGGCACTCGAGATGCCGTCGGATCGCCGTGTTGCCGTAGTGGTGGATGATACGCAAGTTCTGGAGCGCGTCGACGTTCAAGCCGCTTTCGAGCAGCAGTTTGTTGCGCAAGTGGGTCGGCTCCTCGCAGAGCATGTGTAGCTCCGTATCTGGCATCACAACAGAGTCTAGCAGTGTGATCATATCGCGAATATCTCGTCGCCACCCGCACATGAGGATTCGTTCTTGCACGCACGCCTTGGCTGCAATGGTTGGCAGGTCCCCAGCGGCGATCGGGACAGGTGGACATGCCTTGTACGTGTCATCATCCTCTGCGAGCACCATGACCTGGTCGCCTTGCTGGAGCACGACGTCGAACTCGGGCGCGATGAGCACTTCGCCGTTGCCACGCTTGATGCCGAGCGGGATTGCGTCCGGGAAGCGCTCTGTTAGTTCGCCGAATCGAACGCCGACGCACTCGGGCCACTCCTTGAAGTAGAATTCGTTGCCATCAAACCCGAGAAGACACGTGAAGACCTTTGCGAGTCCAGGCGATCGTGCGGCCATCAGTACGAGCCGACCAATGACATCATGGGAGACGAGCACTTCGACCTCCTCACCGCCGACGAGTCGCACGAGCGGTTCATTGTCAATGTCGCGCAGTTCGGCAACGATATGGCCGGCGAGCTGGAAACACCAACGAAACAATTAATTTCCCAGCAGTGATAGATAGGAGTCGTGGATGAAACGCACTTGAGGCAGTGTCTTGAGACTGAGTACCGTGCGAAGCACGGCCGCGTCCGATCGATCCGCATCTCCGGACGACTGCGCCATGACGATGATGCTTCGTGCTCGATGCGCCGCGACTTTTTGTAGATCCACAGACAGCATTGGGGTGCCCGATCGGAAAATCACCTCTGTTCCTCGCAGTTCTTCTGGCCGTAAATGAGACGCTAGTTCGGATTCGAGTTCTTCTTTGTCGGCATCCGCGAGCACCACGATCGTTCCGCCCTTTTCACTCGCATTCGCCAAACAGATTTGTCTGATCAACGAGATTGACTTGTCGGTCCACCCGAGCATGAGCTATGACGGATACATACCACAGGCTAGTCAGATCATATCGTACAATGCTCCCCTCTTCACAGCCACTCACCGTATGCTTATCTTCCGCGACTTTGCTCTTGCCCTTCTTCAAGCTGTCCATCTTGTCTCGAATGCCGTCGACCACAAACCCCATGATTACGGAGAAGTACAGAATGCCAACCAGCGTCATGACCACGCCAATAATGCGGAGTCCCGTGTCCGTGAGAGACGTGTGGCTACCAGGGTCCCCCAGGAATGTCCACGACTGCCAAACCATCTCGTGGAAGTACTGACTCGGCTGGCTGGCCTTGAGGGTGCATGCGCCGACCAGCATGAGCACGAGACCCATCACAGCTAAGGTGATTGTTTGGCCACTGCGCGTGGAGATGTATTGATCGACCTTGTACGCCACGCGCTCCTCCAGCGAGTGGTGCTTCGGAGGCTGCGCATTTTTCTCGATGCTCTCCTTCTGTCTGGCTTTCAACTCTGCTTTGCTGGGTTGTTGGGCTAGCTTTGCTATTGTTCCGCTCTTCTTCAGCTGCCCAGGCTTCCGATATGACGTCGTGAACGCGCTTTTCTGAACGAGCGGGGGCGCCTCCAGGAAGGCGCCTTCGTGGAACGGAAGCACGATGCTTTCGCGCTTGAGCGGCGCAACCACATCGCGATCTGAGCCTGTCGATTCTGGCTGATATTTGGCAGCCATTGCTTCACCAGACACCTCCTTCACAGCTGATTCTCCACACGTCGGAAATCGAAAAAGGTGATGGCGTCGTGTTTCCTCGCTCACAGACTGGTATGAGGCCGCAGTGAATCAATCGTTGGTTGCACGCCGGAATGGCTCGCGCTGCTAGCACATGGAGAGCGTTCGGCGCTCTTGATGGGAGAAAGCGTTGCCGGGGGCGAGTTGGCGCGCACTTCAATGGACAGCTTTGGCAAAATAAGCCATAACGGCCCATTCCCACATGACGGTTTGAGCTATATTGAGGAAGGAGGGTCAAGAATATCCGATCGCATGGGGCCTTTCTCACCGTTTGAGAGCGCCGACGCTGCGCAACAAGAACGACTTAATTTACTGCACTGGGAACGTCGCGTTGAAGCAATCCATGTGTATTCCAAGTCATTACATTCTTTCTGGGCTGTGTCGCCTTCTTCTCATTGATTTTCACTCATCTTCAAGCTGCGGAAGCGCCCATTGCGGGTGCTGTCAAATTGACTCAGTGTGTCCGCGAGAAGCCTCGTGACCGTCACGAGCGCGCGCACTGAATCGGCATCAAAACTCGCGTTGGCGTTGTTCTCTGGTCCTCGACGGAATGAACTCACGACGCGCGTGACAAACTGTTCTTCGTCGTTGCGAGTATTCTCAAGTCGCGTCATTTCTTGCTCTTGCACCAATGCTTCCAATAAATGGTGCCGTGTCATCGCGGACTTGCCCATTCGGTTTAACGACGTCCGCTCGAAATCCTCGGCTTGGATCTGCTGAGGATCTTGCTGGTGGACGATCGGCTCTTTGCTCTTCTGCCGCAAGACGATGAAATCCACACCGCCCCACGATCGCGGCTCAGCTTTGCTGACCGGATTCAGAATTGTCTCATCGACGGCACCGCGATTTTGAAAGCCACAGACAATTTCGTCGAGCTTCATCGCGCGCTTCGCAACTTGCCAGAAAGAAATGTTCTCAGTGGATGAACAATACTTTGTGAACGGCTCAATTTCGAACGACGCGCCTTCTGCGCCCAGCAGCTCGTCCAGAATCGCACGCACGTCGCGACTTTCGGATACCATCGCAAGTATACAGCTGACGATTTCATTCGACTGAATAAACTCCGAGAGCTTCAAAATCGTTTCACTCGTGGAGATTGTGCGCTGTGTTCGGGGGTCCAGCACTTCACAGATGCAGCGACACGACTCTTCTGCGTCGACGATGCGGCCGGCCTTGCGGATCATTTTCGCTTGCAAATCGCGCACGAGCAGTAGTGACGCGAGTGTATGGGAGTCCGAGTGCATGATATCATCCTCACGAGACCCATCCGCGAGCACCATCAGAGACGTGAATGTGTGAAGCGGGAGGACCTCAAGATGCCGTCGAATGGCTGTGTTACCGTAGTGGTGGACGATGCGGAGGTTCTTGAGCGCATTCACATCCAGCCCGCTTTCCACCAATAGTTTGTTGCGAAGATGACACGGTTCTTCGCACACCATGTGGAGCTCGGTCTGTGGCAGCACGAACGAGTCGAGCAGTTGGATCATATCCCGAATATCTCGTCGCCAACCACACATCAGGATCTTCTCTCTACGCAGAGCCTTCGGTGCTGTGGTCGGCAGATCTCCGCTGTCGATGTGGATTGGAGGACACGCCTTGTACGTGTCGTCGTCTTCAGCAAGCACCATGACTTGATCACCACTAGCCAGCTGTACGCTGGACGATGGCGCGATAAGCACGTCGCCGTTTTCACGCTTGATACCGAGCGGAATCGCGTTCGGAAATCGCTCGATCAAGTCACCAAATCGAACGCCTGTACACTCAGGCCACTCCTTGAAGTAGAATTCGTTCCCGTCGAATCCAAGCAAGCAGGTAAACACCCTAGCCAAGCCAGGTGATCTTGCTGCCATCAGCACGAGCCGCCCGATGATATCGTGCGATACGATGACTTCCACATCATCGCCTCCGACAAGCCGAACGAGTGGATCGTTATCGATGTCTCGAAGCTCGGCCACAATATGACCAGACAACTATGGTAGACACAGACAAAAACTAATCATGGTCAGTGGCCGGTCAAGGCAGGAAATGCTAATGCGATAAGAGGTACCTCAGGTAAGGTTTTGAGACCAAGCACTGTTCTTAGAACAGAAGCGTCGGCGCGGTCGGCATCTCCTGCCGTCTGGGCCATGATGATGATACTTCTCGCTCGATGGGCTGCGACCTTGAGCAAATCGACAGATAGCATCGGAGATCCCGTGCGGAAAATTACTTTGGTGCCCAGCAGTTCGTAAGGCTGCAGCTGCGAAGCAATCTCGGCCTCAAGTTCTTCCTTGTCTCGCTCGGTGAGCACAATCACGACTCCGCCTTTCTCGCTCGCATTTGCCAAACACAGTTGGCGGATCAATGAGATCGATTTGTCCGTCCATCCCAACATGAGCTATCCAACGAAAACGTGGTGTAAGATCACCCAAAAAGGAGCAAGCGTTGGTTTCACTCTGGCAAACTGCTCACCGAATGCTTGTCCTCCACAACTTTGCTCTTGCCCTTCTTCAAGCTGTCCATCTTGTCTCGAATGCCGTCGACCACGAAACCCATGATCACAGAGAAGTACAGAATGCCAACGAGTGCCATGACCACGCCAATAATGCGGAGTCCCGTGTCCGTGAGACCCGTGTGGCTCCCCGAATCTCCCAAGAACGTCCACGACTGCCAGATCATTTCGCGGAAGTACTGGCTCGGCTGACTCGCCTTGAGGATGCAAGCTCCGATGAACATCAACATCAGCCCAAGCCCTGCTAGTGTGATCGTCTGTCCTCTCCGTGTCGAAATGTACTTGTCGATCTTGTACACCGCACGGTCGCGGAGCGAATGCGTTCGCGGGGGCTCTGCTTTGCGTTCGATCTCAGCTTTCTGTTTGGCTTTCAGGTCGGATTTGCTCAGCTGCGGTCCGAGAGTCAGCAGTTGTAGCGTAGCCGTTCGCTTCATGTGCGCGTTTCTCTTGAGCGATGCGGACGACTTGCTCTTGAGCACGGGCGGACGGGGTCGCGCGGGAACCTCTTGCTGGTTCACTGCTTGGCTAGGAGGTACGCTGCCGACGCCATCGAGCTTGGTGGTCACGAGTGAGCCCCGCTCGGTGCTCTTGCGCAGCTCACTCGCGTCGCCGACGTTGCCCTGGAGCACTTCGATCGCGGTCTCTTCTTCTGGCACCGCATGGTTTGCAATCTCTGCCGGTGCTGGTGGTTGGTTGCGATCCTCGATCCCGACGAGCTCGCCGTCGCCGATCGCATTGACGGTCGTGAATGCGTCGGCGATCGGCAACACCTTGGCGTCGGACCCCATCGCACCAGTGCTTTTGGAGCCACGGACAGCAGACGCACAGCGGCTTTATTGTGCGTTGTGTGGTAGCTGCGCGCGGGTCGAACGTGCTGCCTCGCCCACGTCCACTCTCGCGTCGACGCCTCTTCTCGCAGCAAGGGCAAACCCACGAACCTCACTCAATCAGTCGCTTGTTCCCGGTCTTGAACGAACACGCTCCTGACTCATATCGGCCCGTGGAGGCGCTCCCCCACTGCGTCGTGGCGCACGTAAGAATAGATCAGGCCAAGGAGTAACGAGCGTCAACTAGAGAGAGCTGGTGGCACCGAAACTTCAACTGGTTACGTAACCTTTCCCGAATAGGTTACGCCTCGATCTTTTTGTTCGTTCTGCTTTGTGCCAGTTGCGAATCTGTGCCGAGACCAAGACACCAACGTGACGATCATGAGCCAAACGACGCGCGTGTACCGCCTCTCGCGCTCGCTGCAGGGCCTGCTAGGCAAGTCGGAGCTCTCGCGACCGGCTGCCGTCAAGGAATTGTGCGTTGTGGCGGACTGTGGCCCCAAGCTCCGGATGGGATAAATGACTGGGTGGGTGTGTGCTATGTATGATAGCTGGGCGTACGTGAAGGAGCACAAGCTCCAGGACCCGGCGGACGGCCGCATCATCCGCCCGAACCAGCAGATGCGCGACGTGTTCCACGTGCAAAACGAAATCAAGTTCACGCAGGTCGTGGGCCTACTCTCCAAGCATCTCGAAGAACCCGTCGCACCGCCACCGTCGTCGTCGTCATGAACCTGTCCATCCACCTGACACCACTAGACTGGTGAGGCTTTCATTGAGAACAAAATTTCATAGCAAAAACAATACTAGTGATTCCCATATTTTACTGTATTACTGACACATACAGGCGCAGCAGAATCACAGCACGGTCGTGAGCACGCCGTTCTCGTCGAGATACGTCTGCGGGTCCAAGTGCTCGTCCGGTTCGTGGTCGTCGTGGGTCACGGAGAGCCGCACTTCATCCAGCATGCGATCCATGAAGCGCTGGTTCTCCTCCATCTCGGCAGTCGTGATCGACCGCGTAGGGCCCAAGAGGTCCTCGGAGATCATCATGGCGTGCGGGTCCGCGACGTTGGGCGTCGTTGAGGTAGTTGTTGTCGAAGCCATTGCCACGGAAGGCGCCATGGTCGTCGCGGTCAGCGTCTGGCTCATCGTTATCTCCAGTGGCACAGATCCAGCAGATGAATTGGCCATTGCCAAGGAGTTCGCGACCATCGCTTGCTGGATCGCCGAGTCGTACAGCTGCGTGAGCGCCTTGCGCTTCTTGACTTTCTGTGACCGTAGCGAACGGCCGCAGAAGTGGTGCGAGAACAACTCGAACGCGTCCATCGAGATGGTCGCGAGCTCGGCCATAAAGTCGTCGAGCGACTTGGCGTACAGCATGTTCTGCTTGCCGACCCCGCGGCGCTCGCGGTCCTTGATCTCGACCATGCTCGCGATCAGTCCTTCGAACACGACGTGGGATCGGAAGTTCCCAAAGAGCCCCATTTTCGCGAGCCGCAGCCAGAACGTGACTTTCTTTTTGTCCTCGGGTGCTGTGCGCTTAACGGTTTGGTAGAGCATCCGCAGAGACGCGTTCTTCGACAGCTTTCGCATGAACGGGTCGCTTTCCGTGTACACCGACGGCACGTACTTGAGGTTTTCGACTTTCTTAGGCACTTTGGCTCGACACAGCACGCTGCGAAAGTTGGCGATGCTTTTGAGCTCTAGGCACGCGCGGCACACGCCATTGCCGCGCTTCCTGTCTACACGGCGGAAGCACCTAAGGCTGCGCACGCAGTTGCTCACGCGGTCGACGCGCCACAGGCATTCACTGAAGATCGCATCCAGCACAATGCCACGCTCTTCCTCAGTGAGCTTCTCGGTGATTTTGATCTTGCGCGAGCCGTCAAATGCTTCTGGAAAGAGTTCTTTCGCAATGACATATTTTGGTCGGCTACCACCGATAATTTGGACGGCGTTCACGACGTACGCTTGCACTTTTGGGTCACGAAGTCCTCGGCAAGGCATAAACCCTGGAAGGATCGCGGGCGCCGGTGAAGCCACCGCAGGGGCGTTCCAAGCACTACCATCGTCGACTTCTTCTTGCCCCACATCCATATTCTCGTCCGTGAGAAACGCGTCGGTCTCGTCATTATCTGCAGTCACGTCCGCTCCCGACCGCACGGGGGCACTCTGGTGCTGCTCCGGTTGAAACGATGACAGATCGACGTCGTGTATGTCAGCAAGATTGTGCATGGTTGTGCCACTCGTGAGATCGAACGGCAAATGACCAAACCCGTCCGAAGATGCAGTCAAAGCAGGGTCTGTCGGATTTGCTGAGGCCGCACCAAGCTGAATCTGTTCTTGAGATGTCAAAGTCGTGGGGCTGGGGGCTGCTCCTGTCTCGTTTCCGCCGATTTTGCGTTTCTTAGCGAGCATCAAGTACTTCTGCTTCCGACCACCAAGGTGTTGCTGGAAGAAGTCGCATGCCTGAGGCGAAATGTCCGCGAGGCTCTTCATGAATGTGTCGAGGTGGTCGCTGTAGGCCATGTTCTGCATGCCAACGCCTCGTCGCTCTTTGTTCTTGAGCGCCATCATCGACTCTAAGACTCCCATGTACGCTGGGTGCGCGGCAAACAACCCAGCCATCCCGAGCTCGGCCATGTCGAACCACATATTCTTCACACTGCTTTCCTCCACTTCCGCTCGAAAGAGGTCGCGAAGAAGCCGAGCGTACTCCTCTGTCATGTCGAACTCTTGCTCCAGCAAGGCAAACCCTGTCGCTGAGCCTCTGTGTCTCGTGAGAGTCCCGGGCGTATCGGATGAAGCGAGCGCATCATCTGGTATCCGCTTCTGGCCCATCGCGAGGGTAACAGAAATCCGCAGACTCGCATTAGACCGCAGCTCACCGCAGTTCGCACAACAATCTTCGTCCTTGTTTGCTGCCCTGGACCCTCGGCAGTCAAGGCTTCGTACAGCATTTGCGTCGTGGTCGATGAACCAGAGTGCCTCGCTCTCCACTGCGTCCCGCAGCAGCAGCTTCTCGTCAGGCGTCAGTCTCGGACGCACCTTCTTGCTTTTCTCCGCACCCGCGAAATGATGAGGAAACAAATCTTCAGCAATGCGTCGACGAGCTCGACTGCCGCCAGTGGTCTTCGTCGTTGAGTTGATGTACACGCTGATACGTTCTCCGCGGAGCCCTGGGCACGGCAGGTCGGTGTGCTTTGATACGGGCTTCCAACGCGTCTCTCTCACAATCAGCCGCTGCTCCGCTCGATGCGCGGCACCGTCTCCTAGGCGAGGCTTTCTCATCGTTGTGCTTGTCGATGGTTTCCGGCGAGCCGGTGCCTGTGGCTTGCTCTTCGCGTCCACGTGCGCGTGGAACTCTCGCAGAACCCACGGTACGCTGAGGATGATGAGCTCGGAGCATCTACACTCGATGAATTTGCCGTCGGGAGTGATACGACCAAAGTGAGAATGAGCTTTTAGCCCACTGAGAGTCTTCACGAGCTTCTCGTTCTCTCGTTGGCGGTCGGCGAGTTCGTCGTCGCTCTCGTCTCCATCGCTTGCCGTCAGTCTCGCGTATCGTCTAAGTAGCTCGTCTGCAGTCTTGAGCCCGTAGTGATCGTGTTTTTCGTCTAGGCCAACGATACCCACAGCAGCGTCGCTGTCTGCGACTTCTCCACACGATTCATCGGTAGCGCCATTTTCTCGAGAACCGTCGGCGGATTCGTCGTTCGCATCTTCGTTGGTGGCCTTCCCATTCTCGGCCTGTGCGCTCGCCAACTTTTCCTGGGCCTCTTGGTCCCGCTTGGTCATTTTCTTGCGCAGAAAAGTGCAGTTGCGACTCACAATGTGTTGCTCGTACTTGGTGATATACCACGGTGGATTCAGGCGAACGCTCTTGCCACACTTGCACACGACGTTACGGCCATCCGAAGCCACGGACTCCACGAGCGGGTGCGATTCCAGTTGCAGCACTTTGTCGTCGCGGCGTGTCGGATACTGCGCTGTCATACTGCTTGGCGTCGGCATTATCTCATGAGCGACAGACGAGGAAACGGCATTTGTCGCCAAAGACGCCGGATCGCGCGGCTCCTTGCTCACATCTTCACTTGTTGTTGTCTGTTCCTCTGTCACCACGTCACCTTGAGGCGATGGCTTAGCGTCGCTTGCGTCCGTTTGTTGCGCTTGCGTTGGTCGCTCACGCTGAGGAGGAGGAGGATGGAGCGAAGCTGGTGCCGCGTCGGCGGCCATCAACTCGGCGGGTGGGCGCGCGGCCAAGAACGCGTCGATTTGCTGTATCGCGTGAAGCTCCATGCCGACGTTCATGGTGATCGGCGCGCTCATGGAGATCTCCGTGCTACTGAGCCCAAAGTCCTCGGCGCTCACGTGCTCGCCTTCCTCGATGATGTTGATCGCGTCGTCAACCTCGTAGACGTCGCGGCGCGGAGGCTGGCGAAGCTCTTGGGGCACGTACAGCGCCGGGTCGAGCGCGGTCATGGAGCCGACAGACGCCGCGATGGTTGCAGATGCCACGGTGTGGGGTGCAGAGCCTTCTGCAGCGCCCAGCGGCGTGCGAGCGCCGCGTTCTTCAGCCATATTCGTATGGGTATTGGGAACTCGGTCGCCCTCAAACGCACGAATTGGCGCGTTGTTTCCAAAAGGGGAATTGCAATTTCCAAAAGGGGAATTGCAATTTCCGAAAGGGGAATTGCAATTTCCGAAAGGGGAATTGCAAATCGCTACCCCAAAAGGTTAACTTTGACAAATCGGTGCCGTTTAGGCTGTGTTCGGGCAGACGTCAAAACCGTCATTTCAGAGCCAAAATGAACATTTCACGATAATGAACCAACCGAACACGAAAATTGAAAATTGAATTTTGGCGTCGAAACCCTCATTTTGAAAATTCTCCAGAACCTTGAATTTTGAAAATAGCATTTGAGGCGTGGGCGGGAAGAACGACAGGGGATGGTCAGACAGAGTGTGTGTAGACGCGATTGACAACAACA
>JAADXJ010000895.1:0-13138 GCA_023337735.1 Pythium biforme
GCCTTGCAGAACCATCGATGTGTCATTGTGGTCGGTGACTTTCAGAGCGGCAAGACTGCGGTATGGGAAGCACTTGCAATTGCGGTTAATCAGCTGAGTGACGAGAACGATTCGCCTGCCGCAAGAGAAACCAGTCAATTGCTTTCCAACTTCGCATCTGGTGGGGAAGAGCGCGCACTGAGGAGAACGCGAGCGGTGGTTGTTTATCCGCGAGCCGTTGCGTGCGCACAACTGTTTGGCTCGCCCTCGCGCAAGGTATTGCCTTCGTCGGACACACTGATTGCCCAAATGATCCGGGATGCGAAGACTCGAGTGGACGCAGAGGATACGTGGCTCGTATTGGACGGCGATATCAGCGAGGCGTGGGCCGACCAAATGCTGCAAGTGACGGAAGAGAGTGATATCGATGGTAGGAGTTGCGCGCATGGGGTCACGTCTCCCACACACTCGCGCTTACCAGGCCTGCTGCTTCCATCTCGAGGAAAACGTACGCTGATGCCACTCGGAATGCGACTGCTGGTGGAGACAACTGAACTGAAAGACGTGACGCCAGCATTCATCGCAAGAGTTGGCGTGGTGCACACGGGACGAACCATGGACGACGCAGATACGGGAAAGGCGGGCGGAAAACCAAGTGCTCGCGCAGGCTGGAGGAAGCTGTACAGCCTGTGGAAGCGACAGCACCGAGCTACGTTTGCGGCGTTGCGTGATGAGCTGTTTAGCTTGCTCGACATCCTCGTGGATGAAGCGTTGGACGCCAGTCTCGAGTTTGTGGTCTCCGAATTCGGTGACGCGCTGCACGTGGGGTCGGTGAGTCATTCTCCATTACTCATGCGTTGGCGTTTCCACTCGTTCCTGGCGCTGCTCCACAGTTTGCTTCTCCAGTCTTGGGCGAAACTCAGTACCATGGTGAGCGGCAAGCAACGGAAAACAGCGATGCACTGCTATTTTCTTCAGGCGCTCGTGTGGGGTGTCGGTCATACGTGTGACGTAAGTGAGCGACAGAAATTCCATGCGTTTCTACGGCAGTGGATTATCAGCGGACCACGCAGCGCGGACTCGTCATTAAAACGGGTACTCATCCTTTTCTTTCCCAGTGGGACCATGGGGTCTGCTGCGGGCGGATTGTCCGGCACAAGTGGCACGCAGCCCCGTCTCGACTTGACGGGGGCTGCAGGAAGCGCAACTGCCAAGAACAACAAGGAGACGCTGTACAGTTTCGGATTCTCCGTTGAACTCGGCTCCAAGTGGATGCGATGGCCTGAGTTCTACGACATGTGGCTGGTCGATCAATGCCAACTCGGCTCGGACGGCCTGTCTGGTGTTGGAGGAAGTGCAAGACGGCATTCTCTTCAAGCATCCGTTCCTGAAAGTGCAACCACCATTGACCAACGATATGGGTCGGGTCCGCGGACGTCCGAGGGAAGTAGCCGTGGCGACCACCTGTTCGTGCGGACGCCAAGCATGGTGGCTGTTGTGTACTTCATGCATCAATTGATGGCATCCGGGTACCCCGCACTTTGTGTTGGACCACAAGACGCTGGGAAATCGACGTGTGGGCGAGTTTGGCTTGATCTCCATGGGATCGTAGCCACCATCAAACGAAGCAATGCGTTGGCAGCGGGGAGCACGGGCAGCGCGAACGAAGGCCTCGATGAGATCCCTGTCCAGAATGAGTATATCTACTCGGGCAACTCCGTCTCGGCACGTTGTATACTCGAGCAGTTGGAGATGTTCATTGAGCGGAAGCGAGTGCAGCAACGCCGACCCATGACGCCCGAACCACATGAGCGCAGCACCGAACCCGCTTCAAACAAAAATATTTTTCGGCCATCCGTCGACATCTCCACAACCACACTCGTCTTCGTGGATGACCTTCAATGTCTTCCGACTGATGAACCTTCCGATAACGCGCTGGAGCTGTTGCGTGGGATCGTCGAGCGTAATCAGATCGTCCACCCGACGGCAAATGCGATCATGGATTGTGGACGGAGGCTTGCACCGTGTGCGGCACTACGACATGATGGTAGTCGTCCTGCAAGTCAACATCTTCTCCGACTCGCCGCACGATTCGTCCCGATCGCGTTGCCAGCTTCGTCAGATATAGAGTTGTCCAGTATTTGCTCCGCGTTTGTCGCCTCGCGAACCGTTGATGGCTTCGAAGACCAAGCGTCGAATGCTCTATCGCTAGACTCGATCGGCTTCTCGTCGGCTGCGCAAGAAACAAATCAACTCATCACGACACTGGTCAAGGCGACAATCAAACTGTTCCGCGTCCTCTCAAGCGACCAGTGGACGTTTGCAAGTTCACACCATCTTCACATGGCGTCTGCGTCACAGGGCACCACGGACTACGCTGCGTACACGGCATTCCAGCCCACGAAGGCTCACTATGTATTCCACACGCAAGACATTTTCCGCGTACTGCAGCACGTGTGCTGCGACGGGAGACAGTCGCTTTCGATGGCGGAGAAGCCCCTCGTCGCGAAGCTATGGTGCCACGAATCGGCCCGTGTGTTTGGTGATCGCATGAGCGACGAACACGAAGTTCAACTATTCTACAACTTGCTCCAAGACACGGTGGTGAGTAGTTTCAATCTTGCGCTCGACGGTTTGCTCGCGACGACCACGCAAGGAGAGACAACGGCGCTGTCCAGTGGCTCAAGTAACCCAAAAAACCACGCGCAGGTGACCTGGTTGCGAGACCAGCTCCATTTTTCCTTCATCGGCGAAAGCAGCGGCGCTGGCATGGTTGATGGGTATCGCGAAGTCCATGAGCTGCAAAAAGTCGAATTGTCCATCGAGCGCTCGATGATGGGCATGTACAGAGCCAATGTGACGACCGAATCCCTGTCGTTCGTGCTCTGTACCCACGCGATCCGCCACGTCTTGCGACTTACACGCGTCTTGAGACACAACGACGACCAGCACGTCCTGCTGATCGGGCGCCGGGGCAGCAAAATGGAAACGCTCACCCGATTAGCAGCATTCATCTGTCGCAAGAGCACAACGTCGTATGCTGCACCGAGAGGGCAAACAAGCGATACGACAGCGTGGAAAATGGCCCTGAAAGCTGCGCTGCTCCAGTGTGTGCGGCAACCGCGCGATGATCGACTGGTGTTCATCCTCAAGGACATGTGGCTCGACAATCTGACGATGTACGCCGCTTTGGATCGCTTTTTCAGCGGGAGCAGGCTGCTCTCCGACGTTATCTCGTACGACGACTTTGACGAGTGCATCTTGCACACGCTTCGGGACGAGGCTGACCGAGAGCGGCGTGGAGACGCCGAGACACCCGCTAGCACATCGCAAGACGCGCCATCGACAGCATTGCATTCCAAAAGCTCGATTGTCGGCTTTTTCTTCGAATTGGTGCGTCGCAAACTCCAGTTCGTGCTCATTTTCTCACTACCCCCCGAAGCGCACGAGAACCAGCCATCATCTCCAGCGTCGTCAACGCAAAAGCTGGCCCGGCTGATGTGGCTATATCCGTTCATCCAAAAAGCTTGTGTGATCGATTACGTCTTCGAATGGCCCGAAGAATCGCTCCACGCCATCGCACAGAAGTGCCTCGCAGCATCGTTTGCCAGTGAACGCGATCGACTGACGCAGCTCTCCCAGGTTGCTGTGCAAATGTATCTACAGACGCGTGCGTCCTGGCCCGTTTGGGTGCGCGGGGAGAAGCTAGAAGACGAGGACAAACAGCAACCCCACACCAGTGGAGAGTCCGGTCTATCAGGAGACAGGTCAGTGGGCAGTATGCCAAAGGTGGCGACTTCACTTGCCGATCGACCGTGTTCGCTCATCCAAGTCGAGCCAAGTATGCTTATCGAGCAGATCTCGTTGTTTCTCACCCATCTCCCTCGTCTCCAACGAGAAGTGGAGGCAGGCAAGGCGAAATATGCAGCAGGGCTCGAGTTCATGGAACGCACCGAGCAGATTCTCACACTTGAGCAGTCCCAGCAGCAGCTCCTGCAGCCTGAGATGGCGAAAAAGACGGCTGCGACGCGGCGGATGTCGGGTAACTTGGAAAAGGAGAAGCTTACGGCGAACAAAGTGCATCACGTTCTTGAACTGGAGACAGCTCAGGTCGATTCACAGCGTGTTCGGTTGGAGCAAGTGGAAGGCGAGTACGAGGCGCTGGTCGGTGGGCCGCGCGAGGTATTTACACAAATGACAGACAAGATGAGGCCGTTTGCGCTCGCCATGGCCGAGAAACTGGAAGATGGATCGCGCTTTCTCGCGTTGACGATTGGAGGCGTTGAGACGGATTCGATGGTGGACACCCACGCCCAAGCCGAAAGTGATCACAATGAAGGAAGCGGAGATGAAGGCGCCAACGCGGAGCGACGGAAAGAGGCAGCCGCCAACCGCCAGCGCCGCGCGATGATTCGCACGTTCGCGAGCATCCTACAGCCAGCGATCTCGCTGCGTCAGCTTGCCGAGTGCGTTGGCTTGATGTTCGGCATCGAACCTGTCGAGTCACGTGATGAACTGGATCCCGACGAGATCGTCATGGATTACTGGGGCTCCGTCACGCAGCGCATGCAGACCGAGGCGTTCTGGCAGGAGTTGGTCGGCTTCGATGTGCGTACAAAAATGACCGAGAGCATTGTGGCACGCACGCTTCTCATCTGCACAACACCAGAGTTTGACACCCAACTGTTCACGACGATTCATGAGCTCGCGGTGCTTCTGTGCGAATGGGTGCAAGCGTGCGCTATCTACGCGCGTGACTCGCTGTTGGCAGAGCCAAAGTACGCACAGCTGTGCCAGGATCGCCACGCGTACGACACGGCGATCGCCCACATCGGCGCACGTCAATTGGAGATGCAGACACAAACTTCCACAACATCCACCGCGAGCACGATGCGGCACGTGTCCGAACAAGAGCGGAAAGAGCTGGAAGGAAAACTCAAAGACAACTCGTCGACGCTCCAAATGGCCACCTCGGTGTGGAAACTGCTCGAGCCGTGCAAGGCCAAGTGGCGAACGCTCTATGAACACTACACACAGTTTGGTGCGCAGGCCATGGGCGACTTGATGCTGGCGGCGGCCACGATGGTCTACGCGAGTTCGACTACGAGCCATACGCGTGGGCGACTGCGCGCGCTGTGGTCGCAGGTGTTGGACAAGCATTTTGTGGTGCACTCGGTCCTGGACGTGCCGCGACCGATCCACCAATTGTTTTCCGTGGACGATCGCACGCTGACAAAGTGGCAAGTGGATGGTTTGCCGTGCCAAGAACCCGCCTGCCTCGAGAGTGGGGTGCTAGCCATGCACAGCTTTCTCTTCCCGGTTGTCATCGATCCGCACAGAGTCGCGACCGAGTGGCTCAAACGGCAACTCTCCGATCTGGCAAACAGCGACTCGACCGATGACGAGAAAACGTCCGTGGTGGTCGTGTCTGGCCAAACGTCGGATCGAAAAACGGTGTGGCAAACGCTGACGCAATGCGTCAAGAAGAAAAAGCCCCTCCTCGTGGAAGATTTCAACGAGGCGCTGGCGGTCGACTTGCTCTCCGTCCTCCAAAGCAAGCGTCGCGCTCGTTTCGACGCCGTCAACCAGGATTTGAGCAGCGTGGCCAGTCGTGCCAGTGCTTCCCCAGGCGAAGCCATGGTTGGCGAGATGCGGCGTCGCTCAAGCATCAACATCGGGCTCGGCATCAGTGGGAGCCCAAAGAAAAGCAGTCTCACGGGCGGTAGAAATGGCGGTGGCTTTGGCATCTTTGGCAGTAACCCCTGCTGGTTTGAGGTTCCTGTGATCGGCCAAGCGAAGGCAGTGACTTCCAAGACCGTGATCGAGTGCGGGAGCGACTCGTGCCTTGTGTTTTTCGTCTACAGTGACTGCGAGTCCGTCCCGGCGTGGTTAGCGCCACTCGCATCGTGTGTCTCACTTATTCGCTTTGAGTTCTCTCCCGCGCAAATCCGATCCAAGTGTATCCGGACGATTCTCGATACCGGTACCCACGTTGTTCACTCCCAGGCGCTGACCGAGATCCATGCGCTCCGGATGGACACGATCGCGTGTGACGAACAGATCGAGACGATCGAGAATGAAATTCTGGACTTTTTCAGCGTCGAAGATCCCGTGGACGTGTACGGCGACACCGCGAAGGCGCTCAAAATCGTCGGCAACCGCAGCGCGCTTCACACGCTTGAAGGCAGCAAGCTCGAGTCGAACAAGAAAATCCAGCACCACTATTTGCGACTGGCGTGCTTCAGCTCGTTGTTGAAGCGGAGTGTCGACGTCGTTGCCACGTGGCGCGATATGTCGGCGGGCGGCGACGTGGGTTCATCCACTGGGGCCCCTGCGTTTCCCATCGAGTGGATATGGAAGTCGCTGACCCATGCTGTGACGCACGCCGTGCCTTCTTCCACGGAGAACCAAGTGGGGCTCTACACGACGAGCCTCCGCCAGTGCATCCAGGCGGCCTTCGCGGACAGCACCTTCCCGCTGTTGTTCGACTTGTTGCTGGGCTTGAGAGTGAACGCGCGCCGTCGCATGGTCCCTGAGAATCGACTGAGTGGCCAACCGATTGTGGAAGGGCTCCACAGCGAAGAGGAAAACGGTATTGAGCTCCCGGGAGAATTGGAGGCCGTGCTCCCGCGATTGGTGCAGCTTCTCGAGTGTAAAGAGGAAGCCCACGTGCGGACTCTTTGTGCGGGGGTGTCTTCCAAGCTGCTCACGGCGCGTCCGTCGGATGTGGTTACGGTCCACAAGTGGCGCGCGCTGTGCTATTTAGCGGAAAAGTTGCCGTCACTTCGAGATTTGATGACGATGCCCCCGCAGCACCAAGGTGGTAAAGACGCATGGAAGAACGCGCTCGGGCTCGATCAGCTGCTCACGGAAGGCGCCAACGAGTGGTCTCCCAAGGTCGATGTTGATATGTCCGCACGGCTTTGCTTCGTTGCAGCCCTCAAGAGAAGGTTTCTTGTCCACGAGATCGAGGCTGCAGTCGCTCGAGAGCTTGAATGGGTCTGCCAGCAAACTCCGCCTCCCAGTTCATCCTCGCTCTCAACTGGAGGCGAAGCGAAACGCCAAGTCGGGGACAGTGTGACGACGTCGCTGGCTTCAAACGAGGTGCTCGATGGTGAAGAACGACAAAACACGCCGCCAGTGCAAACGTGGTTACGCCCGCATTCCCTGGGCGATTTGTGGAAGATCTACTCCAGTGCCCACTCCCCGATCTTTGTGGCTTGCAAACCGGAGACCGACTTTGTGCGTGAGGTGGGCGACGTTGCTGCGGAAGCAAAAGTGACGTTGGATCTTTCCACGCAGGAATCGATGACAAGCGAGGTCTTTGAGAAGAATCTGCTTCAGTCCGTGCAAAAGGGACAATGGGTTGTGCTACCACATTTCGACGCACATCCAGAGTGGCTCACGATCGTGTCGCGTGTGCTGACGACGATCCACACGCGCGATCCGCACCCGGATTTCCGCTTGTGGGTTTCTGCCTTGGACCCTCACTATCGCGGTCTTGTCGGGTCGGATATTATCACGATGCGGCTCGTGAAGACCAATGCCATACGCTTCCGCGACGCGTTGCGACATTCTTTCTCACTGCTCGAAAATCATCTGCCGCGGCTTCCATCACATTACCCCGTGCCTACGAAACAAACCGCTGGCAGTGGAGACACGTTCGCAAGTATGGGGCTATTTGTTCGCGTCGCTGTCTTGCACGCGCTCGTGAGCTGCCGTGAGCTTCTGCTCCACGCTCCGTGGCGAAAGCGCGGCTTCGAGTTTGGCGACGATGCGCTCGTCTCCGTGTTCCAGACCTTCGCGTTGGCAAGAAACGCACGACACCAAGAGGACGTAAGCGCGCACGACCACGTACGCACGCTCATAGTTCACTCGTACACCTCGGGGCTGCATTCTCTGAGCGAGCGACTTCTCCTGGCATGGTGTGTGGATTTGGTGTTCGGGAAGGATACCAGTAACAATTCGCTGGCGATGGATGCCGCGAGTCGAACCATGCCCGAGGTCGCCAACGTTGTGCGGGTTCTGAGCGAACTGGACACCTCCCCAGCACTGCTGTTGACGGATTATGCAGCACAAATATGGAACGCGATCGGCATCAATGCAGTGGAGCCTCATCGAGTTGTTCTCGACTGGCGCGCACAGAAGGCGATGCGAAGTTTACGGCGCGTGCTCGAGTCGCGTGGACTGCTTCAATCGACGTTACCCAAGCCAGCGGCGGCTCAGTCTACCCCTTCCCGCGGTGGCGGGCGCACCACCAACGCGTCTGCAATCACGTCTCCTACTAGTACCCTAGTGCTTCATAAGACGACGTTAGTGATGGACGCGCTTTCGCGGTTTGCGATGGACTTGGAAGGATACGATCTAGATGAGAAGGTGGTGGCAGAAAAGTTCCCTCGAGAGTACAAGCGGCCATTGAACCAGCTCATACAGCACGAGGTGGAGCAGCTTCGAGTGGTGCAATCCAGCCTGGTGAATGCGATTCGATATTTCCAGAAGGTGCGACACATACACTAGCATCTTGGATCGCCTATTCGACGGTATGGTTAAAGTGCGCTCTATTTTGTATAGGTGGCAAACGCCAGCGAGACGGCGAGTCCCGGTGCAAGCACAGACTTTGCGTGCTTGATGCGAGGAGAGGCACCTCCTTCCTGGCTTCGACTGTTGGTTTTATCGGAAGGCGATGGCGAATCTTCAGGTGTTTGCCGCGAGCCTGGGCTCATTACGCTCGAAGATTTCCAGCTTACGATTCTCGAGCGGCTTCGCTTTTTCCAGTTGTGGTTGGAGCTCGGCGTGCCGACGCGACTCGCGATCGACAAATTCCACTCGTCTGTTGAGGTGAGAACTAGTTGGTGCCTCGTCTGCGCTTGCGGAACCGTACTGTTAATGCTCATTTACGTGTGTGTGTTTTTGTGTGTTTGACAGTGCGTCTTTGAGGTGATCCACCAGCACTTCGTGCGAAACTTGGTCGGTGACATGCATTGTGACGGTGCCCGCCACTGCATCCGCGTCGTGCGCATGTTTGAGGACAAACCACAAGCTCCACTTCCTACTCGCGACGACGTACTCTATTTGTCGGGGTGGAGGCTCTTCGGCCACTTGCAGACAGAGATCATCGTGGCGGGTGGGCTCGCATCGCAGACGTCGGTAGACCAGCGCAAGAGGTCCGCACAGCCAGCTCCCAGAACACCACAGCAAACCTCAGGTGAGATTCGTGACGAAGGAACGGCCGTCATCTTGGAGATCTCGACGGCGTGTCTTGTGACGACGCATCCGACACCGGTCGATTCCGTTTCTATCAGTGGGAGCGTACGCAGCTTACTACCACCGGGGGGCAACACCAACAGCAACGTCAGTTCGCGCCGCTCCTCGATCGCACCGATGCAGGACTACACGTGTCCCATCTATCGACTCGGGCGGCGAGACCCAAGTGGTGTTCAAGGTCTGTCGATATCGCTTCACCCTGGCATCGCACAGTCAAGTTCGGTATCACCAAACTTAAGTATCGCGGTCCCAAGCTCTCTGCCAATCCCTCAGCTCGTCTTCAGCGGCTCCCACCTGAGCATGTGCTCAATTCTGGAACCAAACAGCGGGGCCACCACCGATCGCATCTAGATCCTCAACAATTGAGCCACAGAGGTATTCGTTACGAAATGGACCAATCGTGACTTGCGCTGGGTGGTTGCAGGCATTGAGGTAAGGCCCGTTAGAAGAGGAATCAAGCGCCAACACCACAGCAGCTATCTTTACTTCCCACACAACATTGATGTCAGGATGTCCCGCACAAATCCCAAGCACGTTATTTCAAGCGCTACGCCGTCCGAAGCATCCGAGACGTGAGGCTCTGCGGTTTTGGCCTGGACGGCCCTCATTTACGCATCCGGCTTCAAAGACGACACGAGAGCTTGCACGCCGCCTTCAGCGTCGACGAGGAAGGCCTTACGTATTGATCGATGGCAGACTCCCCTGTGCAGCCGTCCAAGGCTGGTCGCATACCGCCTCCGGATCCTACCAATGCGCGTCCAGCAGCTCTGCCGTCGCCCCCACCCATGCTCGTGCAGTTCAGCCATCGCTGGGTGTATCGCCTCGCGTGGGCACTCGTAGTCGCCGCCCACATTGGGATCGTGTTTGCCTACAACAACGAAGCGTACATCAACAGCTACATCCTGCTCGGCTCCAAGACCGAGATGGCCGTGCAATTACTGGGGCTCGGCGCAACGATCCGGCGTGAAATTGGTGTGACGCTGGTGACGACCAACCGCATCCTCATGGCCTGGCACGTGTACGCAAGCGCCCAGATTTTGCTCAGCTCGGTCTGGTTCCGCAAGCTCGTGTTTCGGTTCCCATTTTCGGTGAGCAAGCCGCACAGAACCGACCTGGCGAAGTCGCGGCCGCGCCGTACTGCGTGGGCCCAGATCCGGCGGGTACTTCACCGCGCGCTTCGCTTTTATTGGTCGACCAGCGCGCGCGGCAAGCACTTCAACACGGCCTTTGAAGTGCGTGAGATCATCGAGATTGTCTCACAGACCGTGCAGGCGTACAACATCAGCTGTCTCATCACCAACGACTCGGTGCTCCACTTCGTCTCGATCGTGCTCGTGCTCAACTGCTGGTCGACGCCACTGATCCGCGTGTTTTTCAAGTCGCAGGAAGCGAAAAAGCGGCTGCTGTGTCTTGCGGTGGATGCGGTCTTTGATTTCTGCTGCGCGCTCGCGATCCCGTTTCTCACGTTCTCGCTCTGGGAGTACCAAGTCGCGACGCTCGACTTCTTCGACGCCGTGTGGCTCATTCGCTCGTCGACGCTGCTGCAGTATAATCTCGTCAACACGTGGGCGGGTGTCGTCACGACGCGTTTGCCAGCGCTCGGTCTCATCCTCGCGCTCGAGACGCTCAAAACGCTGCTCCATCGTGACGAGACCAAGTCTTTGGGTGTGCATCGTGCCGTGCCGGCGCCCGCGGAGCCCACACTCTCGCGCCATAGCGTGCGTGAGGGCAACGCGGCCTCCAAAAGCGGACCCGCGGTGGCGGCGGTTCCCTCCAAGCGCGCGTCTCGCAAGGGCAAGCTCGTGGACGCAGCGTTGTTCGTGTACGGGCTCGTGATTCTGATTCTACACACCAAGGCCATGGCCGAGCCCTCAATCGACGGCGACGCGACCTCGAATTGCCTGTTGCAGCTTCGTCCGTGGGGGCGCCGCAAGGCGCAGTGCGCTGTAGTGGACATGGACTGCGCGCGACTCGAGGTCTCCGGGAACGCCGACGACATCGCGCACGTGATGGACGCGTTTGACGCCGGCGTGATCGCGTCCGCGACGATTGCACACTGCCCCGCGCTGGAAATGCCGCCAGCGATCCAGAAGCTCAAGCGACTACTGCATTTGGAAGTGTACAACTCGACGATCGCATCGTGGGACGCCAAGGCGGCGCTGACCAGGGACGCACACCTGGTGCTCACGGGCGTGTTTCTCGTCCGCGTCTCCAACCTGCAGCATGGGTTGCCGATGGGGCTGCTGTCCACGCGGTTCCCACCGTCGCTGTGCGTGATGGTGATCGCCGGTGGCGATCTGGAGCAGCTGACGTCCAGCGACGAGGCCACCGACATCGTCCGCACCAAGTGGCCGTCCACGATGTTTGTGTTTTCGATAGAGCAGACGGCGTTGCGTGTCTTTCCCGAAGTGCTCCTGACCAAGACCGCGACGCAGACGCTTTCGCTCGCCGCCAACAACATCACGTCCGTACCGAGTGAGGTCTTCGTCAGTACGGTCGCGTCCACGACCGTCTGGTTAGGTGCGAATCCCATCACGTCATTGCCAGCGACGCCTCCACCGTCGTTCACCAGTTCGAAAACAAAAGTGTCCCGAGTCGTTGCTCAGCTGAGCGGCACACAGATCCAGGAGGTCCCGCCGTGGCTCGCGACTCTGTACAACTCGTCCACCACGCCGCTCGTCTCGGCCCACGGGACGCCATTGTGTGCGACGACCACAGCCGGAAAGCCGAGCTTTCTTGACTGTGAGGCGGCAGCGTCGAGTACTTACTTTCCGTTATCTGCGTACGAAGCGAAGCGGCGAGCGCGTGCGACCGGTGCGTAACTAGAAGCATTGGGGATTTTGCCACCCACATCCACGTCGAACCCGCGAGTGGTGGTCAAGCTCCGTGGAAAGTCTGCCCGCCCTTTCTTCACTGTCAACTTGGTCCGCGTCCGAGATTTCTGAGATATTTCAGTGCAACCAGGAATGATGGCGCAACTAGGAATGATGGCGCACCGCCACCATTCCTTCCATGGTGGAGATGAGATTCTCACTGTCGGCCCGAAGCTCTGCTCCGGTGGATTCTCTCAGCGGCAACGACATCGACGAGGTCGAGGTCGCGACGGTTGTGGCACAGACAGACGACGCTCAGAGCACAAAAGGAAAAATGTATTGCTCACTGTGCAGAACCCATCTAGAGCGAGGGACCGCCTGCGTTGTAGACTGAGAATGAACCCAATGTGCGAGCGCTGAGCGCTGAAGGGGCGTGAAGTAGGAGTGTGCTCTCAGCTATCCGCCAGAGTAGTCACGGACCTGATCTAGTTGCAGTTCGGGACACGCCTTACCGAGGGCGTTAGCGCTACGGCTCCCCCATGCGGATCGAGGAATACCGTAACTCAAAAGGGTGAGGATCATCGCTCTCCTGTGGTGCGTTGTCGCCATCTCTTGTCGGACGAGGAGCGATAACGATTCGAGGTGGGAACGGTTAAGTGCGCATGCGAACTCAGGGATGCATCAAAAAGCATTCCTCCTAGAACCGCCCCTGCTCTTCTAAAACCTGGTCGAAAGTCTGTTTTAGACACCTTCTCGTGACTAGATTAGCTGTCGCACTCACTCTCCAAGAAGATCCTGATAAAACCTGCACTCTTTGCGTCTAAAATAGGAAACATTCCTCATTCTGGGGCTGTTTTTCCCAACAGCGTATACTCTCAGCTATACTATACAGTGCTGTTCATAACTATATCCAATAACTGAATCTCGACTTCCATGGGGAATTTGGGGACGCTGTTTAGATATGAGGTGGGAAACAGTGTGGGGAGTCGATTCCCGCTGTCAGATTGGTCGAAAACAGACATCCAAACGAGGAAATCAAAAATTGTCAAAAGTGGGTGCAAGAAAACGTGTTCATAATTATA
>JAADXJ010000896.1:0-13126 GCA_023337735.1 Pythium biforme
GCAGTAATCGTTGCAACCATCTCATCTTGTTTGGGACGTTTTACACCGATTCAGAAGAGTGCAACACATGGTGTGGGATTCTCAAACCATGGCTTGCACTGGATTGGTACAGGGATCCGGAATTGGGTTCCCAACGACACCACAGGGTCATTTTGGATGTCCCAGTGTGCAGAACTCCATAATAATATTATGGAGTCCATATTATGGAGTTCTGCACAAAATGACCCTGTTCGACGCTTTCGGAAGACTCACCATTGGTTGAAAAATCACACATCTAGCCAATCAAAACTTGTGGAGACTTTAGAAATGTCTGATCCAGTGCTGCTATCAGCCAATCAAATATTTTGGCAGATTTTTCGACACTTCTAAACGATTTGGCATAGTTTTGGACGTTTTGGGCACTCAAAAGTGTCCCAATTCCATCCATTTTACCTAAACTCAGTAAGCACGACTGTTCAGATCAGCTGCAGTTAAACGCAACCTCTCAATAGTGACAATCCAGTCACCCGAATGTCACAATGAACGTGCATCATGTGGGCTCTGCCCTGCGAACTGCTTGCCAACGCAGCGCCGTTATTTCCCGAATTCCCGAATTCCACCAACAGAAGATCGAGAGAGCGCCAATGACTTCGGTTCCGCGACGCACGGTACTGCTGCTCTGCGGCGACTCGCTCACGGAAAGAAGCAGCGAGACCGCGGTCGACGGGTGGGGCGCGATGCTGCAGGACATCTACTCGCGCTCGACGGACATCCTGAACCGCGGTCTCTCGGGCTACAACACACGCTGGTTCCGGGAGTGCGCGCTGCCGGCACTCCGCGAGGAGTTCCAGCATACGCTGCAGCCGACGCTGATCACGCTATGGCTCGGCGCCAATGATGCCGCGCTCGTGGACGGTCCCGCGAAGCACCAGCACGTGCCGTTGGCCGCGTACAAGGAGAACCTCGTCGCAATCATCTCGGACTTCCAGCGCCTCGCGCCACAGGCCAAGATCCTGGTGATCACGCCTCCAGTCGTGGACGATGTCCACCGCCGCCGTATCCGAGTGGACGAGTTTGGCGCGAGCCCCAGTGAGCCGATCGACCGCACGAACGAACAGGCGGCCGCGTATGCGCACGCCTGTGCCGAGGCCGTCGCGACACTGGACGGCGTCGCGCTCCTGGACATGCACGCGCACATGATGGCGCAGTTACCGAACGCGCAGGACCGCGCGGCATTGCTGGATGACGGGCTCCACTTCTCCAAACAGGGTAACCGCGTCGTGTTCAAGGAGCTCCAGAAGCAAATCCGAGCGCTGCTCCCCGAGGACGCCCTCACGAAGTGGCAGATGCCCGATTGGAAGACGCTGTCCTGAGGAGAAGAGCACAGGCGAAACGGTAGCGGTAGCGCTCTGGTGCCGTCGTTTCCATGCAGCGGAGAGAGGAGGCAAGAGAGAGGGAGATGGCCGAGGACTCCCAATGCAGCCCATCATGCGCAGTTTGAAGGTGGCATAGGTATCCATTTTGTTAAGAACAAGTTAAGAACTTTCAAAGCCATTCCTCACGTTTCCTGTTCTTCAACAGCCTGTGACGTGGATTCCCAGAGTGATGGTCAAGTAGGTACCGACCACATCATGTTTGGGGAGTGCATGACGCGCCACCGTGATCGCACCAGATTGACCAACCAGCGCGTCTACCTCAAGGTGAAGGCACCATCGGCACCGCCGGCACCGCTACGGGACCAGCGCGACGGGCGAAAACACATTGGACCATTCCCAACAACCCTGTCCTTCAAGATTCAGGCGACAAACACCAGTCGCTCATTCCTCACAACCCCATATCCTCCTCTGCACCAGCACAGCACTACCATAAAAATGCTGCATCGTTTCGTCACCAACGGACGGATCGTCGGAAACGGCCATGGCGGTGCTCGCGTCGCGCGTATGGCGGCGGCGGCGTCGTCGATCGCGCACAAGCCAGCGTCGCTCGAGCGGCTCTTCGAGAACAACAAGCGCTGGCGCGACGGCAAGAAGCTGCTGGACCCGGACTACTTCGATAAGACCTCGAAGGGGCAGCACCCGCAGTACCTCTGGATCGGCTGCTCGGACTCGCGCGTGCCCGCCGAGGAAGTCACGGGGCTCGCGCCCGGCGAGATGTTTGTGCACCGCAACGTCGCCAACATGGTCGTCGCGAACGACGTGAGCGCGCTCTCGGTCATCCAGTACGCGGTCGAGCACCTCAAAGTCAAGGACATTATCGTGTGTGGTCACTACGGCTGCGGCGGCGTACGCGCGGCCATGGACAACAAACACATGGGCCTGCTCGACAACTGGCTCCGCAACATCCGCGACGGTGCGTACATTATTCTAGTAGCGTATTGGATTTGAGAGGATTCGAATTGATCTCTGTGTTCTGCAGTATGCCGCATCCACCACGACGAGCTCCAGGCAATCGAAGACTCGGAAGTGCGCCTGAACCGCATGATCGAGCTCAACACTGTGGAGCAGTGCATGAACATCTTCAAAATCGGGCTCGTGCAGCGCCACCAGGTCAAGTACGGCTTCCCGCGTATCCACGGGCTCGTGTACAACCTGGGCAACGGCGAGCTCAAGGAGCTCGACGTCGACTTCCAGGCGTACGTGCGCAAGTACCGCTTGATCTACCGACTGCACGCGTTCCCCACGGAGGAGCCACTGCGCCGCGCGCAGCTGCAGTCCAACATGATCAACGCGCTCATCGACGGCCACGACGAAGAACCGGGCCGCGTGCGCGTCAAGTACTTGCGCCGTGCGATGCTGAACGAGCCGCTGCTCTTCAGCGCCTCGGAGGTTGACAGCGCGATCGCGAGTGTGCTTGAAGGGGAAGACGACAAGAGCACGATCTGCGTCGACAAGCTCGCGGAGCACTTTGAGCGCCAAATGGCGCTGGAGGCGTGGTGACACCCGAATTAAATATTTGATCGTTCTGTACTAAAATGAGTTAATGATCTTCCCGCTACAATGAACAGCTCCAACCTCAAACTGCAACAACTACAAAACGATGGCGACGCCGCGTCGCCCCGCGAGTGAGGCACCGCTGCCACCGTCCAAGCGCGCGCGTACGAGCGGAGACGACGATCGTGGCACACAACAAGAGACCATTGACCTGACCGAGGACTCGCCGTCGCCGTCGCCGCGAGTTGAGGGACGTGCGGCGTCCAGCGACACGTCGACGGCTGTGCCGATTGCTTCGACAACCGCTCCGCTTGGGTTCCGACTCACAACGCTCCAGAACGCGCCCGCGAACCACAATGGCGAGTCGTGGCATACACACGACTGGGTTGGCTAGATGTGTATCTGTCTGATCGCTGTCTTTCACCACTGTAGCGTTTGCGGTGGGGCTGCGCGAGTTGCTGTCGGGGGACTTCACGCAGTGTCTGCTGACCAACTACATGTACGACATGGCCTGGCTGTTTGGCTCGTGCCCGCGTCTAAACGACGTCCCGGTCGTCTTGGTTCACGGCGAGCGCGACCGCGCGGCGATGGCAAGCGAGTGCCGCGGCTTTGAGAACGTGACGCTCGTCGCGCCGCGGCTGCCGATCCCGTACGGGACACATCACACCAAGATGATGGTTGTGGTCTACTCCATGTTTGTGCGCGTCGTGATCTGCACGGCCAACTTCATCGCCATCGACTGGAACAACAAGACGCAGGGCGTCTGGACCCAGGATTTCCCACTCAGAAACGACGAGGCGCACGCTGCTCCAACCACCAGTAGCGTTGTCGTGGATTTTGAGCGCGATCTCGTCGACTACCTCAGCACTCTGGGCAAGCCCGTCGTGGACTTTTGCGCGCAGCTGCGGCGCTTTGACTTTTCGGCGGCCGAAGTGGCGTTGATTCCGTCCGTGCCGGGCGTCCACACCGGAAAAGGTTGGAGGGGAAATGACTATATCCTGGGCCCTCAGCGTTGCACACTAATGCTGTGGGCTTTTTTGGCTACTCGCACAGATATGGACAAATATGGCCACCTTCGCGTCCGCAAGTGAGTGACACTGTTTACGAGCTGAACGACTTAGAATGACACTAACAGGCGGCGTGGCTTTGGCGCTCAGGCTGTTGCATCACCTTGGCGCGCCGTGGTCCGACCACCCGCTAGTGTGCCAGTTCTCCAGCATGGGCTCGCTCGACGAGAAATGGCTCTTTGGCGAGTTTGCGCAGAGCCTCATGCCGGGCATCACGCAGCTCGCGTCGGGCGGTGGGCCGCTGCCCGTCAAAGCCTTCCACATCATTTGGCCCGCGGTCGAGGACATTGTACGTGTAGCTGCGAAACGGATCATTGACGTTACGATTTCTCACAGTACTCACTGCTGAGCAGCGCAACTCGATCGAAGGCTGGAACGGCGGCCGCGCCGTGCCGTGTCCGCTCAAGAACATGAAGCCGTTTCTGCACAAGTACCTGCGCAAGTGGACGCCGCCAGAACCTCTCCACCGCCAGAACGCCATGCCGCACATCAAGACGTACGCGCGCTTTGATCCGTCCCAGAGCGGCCACGTGGACTATGCGATTCTCACGAGCTCTAACCTGAGCAAGGCTGCGTGGGGGGCGCTCCAGAAGAACAACACGCAGCTCATGATCCGATCGTACGAGTTAGGCGTGCTCTTCCTGCCACGACTCTCGGATGCCGCGATATCCTCCTCCTCCGCCTTACCACAGCATCATCAGCTCGTGGTCGTAGGGAGCCAAGCACCTGCTGCCGCTACTGCCAACGATACGGCCAAATCGACGTTGCTGCTCCCGCTGCCCTACACTTTTCCGGTCAAGACGTACAACCCCAAGCAAGATGAGCCGTGGGTCTGGGACCTCGTGCGCGAGTCGCCCGACATCTTTGGCAACTGCTATATCCCCAGATAAAAGCATGATATTCTCTTACTCCTTCTCCAATCCAAGGATCACGCCCATCACTTCTTTCCGCTGGTGCAGCAGTTCGTGCGCGCGATCTCGAGCAACAAGAATTGCGCCTTTGGGCGACGACGCGTCAGCTTCGGCCATTTGCGAGGCACCGCTTTCGTGCGAGAGGTTCCGCAGGAACGCGTTCTGTGCGGGCGACCGCCGACGTTGGTCCACGAGATCACTTGCTGCTTCCGAGTGGCCATAGCTGGGGCTCGTGTCGATGTCCAGGGCCGTCGCGAATGACGCCGACAACGCGCCGTAGTGTGGGATGGTCTCTGCCGTGGCTGGCACCGCATGGTTCGGTGAGCCCGCTATAAGTTGCCCGGCACTCTGTGCAGCGTGGCCCAGCACTTTGGCGCGACGCTCGAGCTCCAGGATGCGCTCGTGGAGCGCGCGGCAGCGCTGTTGCAGCCGCTGGATACTCGCCGGGCGCTCGTCGGTCTGTGGTTTGCGGTGGAATTTCTTCTCAAACTGCGCAAACCACGCGCGCACTTGCTGCGCGTCTGCGCGTTGGACTTCGCGGTACTTGGCAAGCTCCTTGGTGATGAGATGCGCGATCAGCTCGCGCTGGGACGTCAAAGCCGTTGAAGCGACGGAGCTACCGGCCATGGCCGGCTCATGGGACACGCGGTCGTCGACGAGGTACGGATGTGTCTCAAGCGTCTTGATGGATGCGTTAAGCTGGAGCAACTCGAGCACGAACGCGCGCTCCATGGACTGCGTGGGCAGTGGCCTCAGCAGATCTTCCTGCTCGCGTTCACTGGTGAGCTGGCCGAGCATCACGCGTGCGCCGGTCAGCATCTCGATGAGGAGGAATGCGAGGCTGCGGATGTCGCGCTGGCGCAATTCTTCTGGCGCGGCGTCACTATGGCGTCGCAATACACTTTGTGCGAACGGATTGTCGGTAAAGATGCAACTATGTAGCCGATACCAGGGTCATTAGTGTCGGAAAAGCCGTGCGTGCTGCGTTCGTATCCGTACATGTGGGTCTCTTGCAGTCGCTGGAGAACTCTAACCGGTGGAAACCACGCGCCGACCTGCACGCGGGCTTCGCTGATAAAGAGGTTCGAGAGCGCGAGCTGCCCAGTCCAAACAGCATATTCGTTTAGGCTTATGCACATTAGCAAAAGAGAACCAGAAGCCACGGCTGTTCCACGTACTCCACCGCAGTAGATACCATGCTGTCACCAAGGCAGTGGTCACCAGATCCATGTGAGTTGGCTTGCTGCCACCTCGTCTCTGCCAACGCGTGAACGCACCCGATGTAGCTCGCCGAGACCGGCCACAGCGGCCTTCATAAAGTGTCGCGCCGCGGATGTGTGGAGCTGACCAAACTCACGCACAACTCTACCACCAAAGGGGGAGTAGGCACAGTAAGTCAGTTCCGCGTCGCCAAGGTCGTCATTCTCGCACAAAGTTCGCACCCGTAGAGGTGCTTTGCGACAGCGCGCGTCGCGAGCAGCTCGACCACCACCCCACTCGCATCGGCCTGTACCACCCGTGCGGTGTCGTACTGGAAAACGTTTACGTGGTCGATCTGCGCGGTCCACTGGTCCAGCTCCGCGTTGAGCGCGTCGTGAAGTGCAGTGGCGAGCGGCAGCGACGCGACGTCGATACGTTCCCCGGCGCCCAGCATTGCGCCGCTATCCTAACAGATTAGTTTGTCGCCGGTCTATCCGCATAAGACCTGATGATGTGGTACGTACATGGCATCGTCGACGACTGCACGCGCGTGGAGTCGTCCCAGACGCCCCGTGGCGACCACAGGCGACGACACAAGCGCTGGTGTGGGCGATGGCATGATCGACTGCATTCCCTGTGTGTGAAGCCGCGAAGAGGTGTTTTGTGACACGTCATTATTGTGAAACAACTTCAACGTCGTTTATTTGGTGGGCGAAAAAAAGGGTGAGAGGAGCTCTCCAGGAAGAAAAAGACGCATGCAGCGAGAGAGCGAGAGAGACGTGCGAACACGCACAGTCGCTCTGGTTTTACGGTGCGGTGCATTTCTGGTGGGCCGTGGACCGGACAACACACAACGGGAGGGCCATGTGCTTTGGCGCAAGGAAACCCCATGGCTGCCCGTGGGTTGGGAAGTGCCGGTACAGGACCGGGTAGGGTGCAGTACGGTACATGACCTTCCTCACTGCAGTTCATCGTCATCATGAGGCTTCCAGTTGGAATAGGAGCCACACGAAACTTTCTTCTTGTCGCGACGGCATTCCTCCCATCGGATTTTTTTTTGAACGAGTGCAACTCTTTCGGAGTGCAGGTCAGAAGATAGCGACCATACTCATTTCGTTTGCGCAATGGTTACCTTCGAGGTTTTTCAGCTTTCAGCCAGTATAACCTCGATTCTTCCGCCTTTGCGCCCGTCGACGCATCCCTTTGCTTCAGCTCCGGAACAGGAGGCGTCAAACGTTTTGCCGCCCGTAGATCCGCCGGTCCACAACGCCACTTTCCCCACACACACCAGCAGCAAACCCCCGCAAGCTCCCCAGACCATCATGCCCAGCATCCGTTCGATCCGTGTGCTCAGTGAGCGCATCATGACCCGCGGCTTTGAGCCCACAGTGCAGCGCCTGATGGAGAATGTACGTTATAGGCTATGTGTGTGCCACCAGGTGCCCTTGGGTGCTGGGGAGCGCTCACTCTCTGTGTGTAATATGTGTAGGTACAATCGGTCGTGCGCAAGCAGCCCGGTCTCATCTCGCTGGAGACGCTGAGCGACATGAACGACCACCACAAGTATGTCGTGTTGTCCGAGGTGAGTGATAGTTTGGAGCTGTTGGGATCTGGCGATTCCGGTGCCTGACCGTGTGGCTCTATTGTATATCCAGTGGAAGTCGAAGAAGGACTACGATGCGTGGGTCAACAGCGAGGAGTTTAAGAAGTGCACGGCCAAGATCAACGAAGTGCTGGACGTGCCCGGCAAGCGCACGACCATCTACCAGCCGCCAAAGGAGGACATCTTCCTCCTGTAAACCAACAGAAGGATCTCTTCGTGCCCTCGGTGTTTGTCGCCGTCACAAGCATCTTCACATACACAGCACCTATACCCACACCCTTCCACAAACCCCGTTAACTATTGTCGATTAATCCAAGCATCAATGCTCATCCACACGCATCCGAGCTCGTTGTATCCCATTGGCATCCATGTTCCTCTGCACACACCAGAAGCCAACCCGACGTGATCTGCGACGTGTGGTGAATTTGTGTGGACCACACTGTGGTACTTCACACTGGAGTGGAGCTCCCCACTGCAACCAGCCTGGAGACGAACGCAAACGCCGCCCCGTACCGCACTTGCAGATCTGCTTCCTCGCCGATCACACAGACCGACAATGAAGGGCAAGATCCGCGTGATCAGCGAGCGCATTATGACGCGCGGCTACGAGCCGACGGTCGCGCGCCTTATGGAGACTGTCAAGACCAAGGTGCGCGCGCAGCCGGGCCTCTTGAGCGTCGCGACGTACAACCAGATCGACGACCAGCACAAGTACGTCGTGTTCTCCGAGTGGCGCTCCAAGGAGGATTACGACACCTGGTGCAACAGCGCCGAATTCAAGGACGTCTCGCGCCAGATCAACGAAGTGCTCGACGTCCCGAGCATGAAGACGCGCGTGTTCCGCACGCCCAAAGAAGACATTTTCCTTCTCTAACTACGCCCAAAGGAATCTCCACTCCCCATATTCACTTGAGAAAATGAGGCTGTATTTTGTGTTGAGGAATGTGGCAGCAGCCGACCAGGGCTATAGTTGGTGGGGATGCAACGAGGTGGGGCCAGCGGTGCTCCCGCTTCTTCCCATAGTTCTGCGTCGGGGGCATCTAGAATGTGATCGTAGGCCGCCGCCTTCTACGACGACGACGACTCGGTCGTGCCCTTGACAAACTTCTTTATCCTGTTGACCGTTTCGCGCACGGTCTCGCTGAACGTGTGCGACTTGCATACCGACTCGCCCTTCTTCACAAGCTCCTCTTCCTCGGCCAAAAACTCCTGCATGAGCTCCTCCTGGCGCGGCGAGAGTTTGCTGCAAGATTCCAAAAGAGAGGCGAGTTAGTGTCGGCTCGTGAGGCATCCACCGAAAGCTCGTAGAAAACGTACGTTGGGACATGGACCTGCAAGTTCACGAGCTGCGAGCCGCGGCGGTTCGAGTTGAGCTCCTTAATGCCCCTGCCACGCATCTGCAGCACCGTGTCCGGCTGGGTGCCCTTCGGGATCTACAACCGTTAGCAAGCCATCATTAGTCAGCCGTCCAAGACATATAGGTATCGCCCGCCAAAAATGTGCGTACCTTCATCTCGACTTCGCCGGTGAGCGTCGGCACGACGATTGAGCCGCCAAGCACGGCCTGTGCGATCGAGATCGGCACGTCAACGTACACGTCGGTCTTTCGCCGCTTGAAGAACGGGTCCGGCTGCACGTTGATGCCCACGTAGAGATGGCCCGAGGGACCGCCTCGAGAGCCCGGTTCACCCTGGTGGGCCAATCGCAGGTTCATGCCCTGGTCCACACCTTCTGGGATCTTGACTTCAACCGTGCGCGGCTTCTTGACCGTGCCCTTGCCGCGACACGTACCGCACGGCGACTCGATGATGGAACCGGATCCGCGGCAGCGACGGCACGGCGTCTCAACGGCGAAGAAGCCTTGCTGCATGATCTCGACACCGGAGCCGTTGCACTGACGGCAGGTCTGCTTCTTCGTGCCGGGCTTGGCCCCCGAACCCTTGCAAGTGCCGCAGTCCTCGTTCGTCGTGATGTGCAGGTCGCGCGTCGCACCGTTCACGGCCTCCATAAAGCTCAGCGTGATGTTGACCTGGATGTCTTCGCCACGCTGCGGCTGGTTCGCAGCGCGCCGCCCTCCGCCACCAAAGCCGCCACCAAACATGGATCCGAAAATATCCTCAAAGCCCTGGAAATCACCGGCGTCGCCGCCGCCGCCGCCAAAGCCCGAGTTCGGGTCCACGCCGGCATGGCCAAACGTGTCGTACTGCTGGCGCTTCTCGTCGGCGCCCAGCACTTCCCAGGCCTCGGTGGCCTCGGCAAACTTCTTGGCGGCGTCAGGATCGTCCTTGTTCGTGTCCGGGTGGTACTTCTTGGCCAATTGATAGTACTTCTTCTTGATCTCATTCTTGTCGGCGTCGCGTGACACGCCCAGCACGTCGTAGTAGTCGCGCTTCGACTCGCTCGTGACGCGCGTGCTGTGGAAACCTGCCGTGAGCTGCAGCGGCTGCGCGCCCGGAGTGCGGTGCGTCGGCGACGAGCCAACGACGAACACGCGCGGTGCGGCAGCAGAGCGAGTCTTCAGCGATCGCACGAGCACGCCGCTGGCGTTGCGGAGAAGTTGCTGGCGCGCGCGGTCGGCGGCGGCGCGCTGCATGGCTGTCGGCGAGAGCGCTGGATCGGAATTCTGCGGCTGCTGCGTCACTCAGTGCAGCAATAACGCCAACATTGCCACCACTCAACCTTTGGTGAGCTGGTCAGATTCGCATGGGCAGGTGAGACCATCACTAAATTATCAAAACAAGGTCGGTCACGATATTTTCTAGAACCTTGATGGATAGTTACCGGTGTAGTACCGGTTTTGGATACTGACCGTGAAAAGCAACATGGAGCACCTGGCTGGGCTGGACACGGCGGATGCCATGCCAGGATCACGCCCACACGGGCCTCGACAACGCGCATGACCTTGCACTGCTTCGGTGTGGTGCTATATGTATATGAGCTATGCGCAGTGCGAACGCAACAAACGCGTCTGTATTACAGCAACGATGGCCTTGTCTGAAAAATCCAATATCTTCGGTGGGACGTTCTCCTTATCTCTCGATTAATACTGCTTGTTTCACGCGGCCTTGGTCCACGCTCGAGATGATCCATGAAGTCGTTGATTGCATGGGGGGAGGGGGCTTGGGGGGAAGTGGTTAGACTGTGGGGGGAACACCGATTGTTCTGCTATGGCTGTGTCATTCAAGAGGGCACGCACAACAAGCAGTTAGACCACGTCACTCCTTCAATCGTATCCAACAGACTCGCTCATACCATGTCCACTCGCGTTTAGTTGTCGGCGTCCTTCGCCGATGCCGTCAGGTAGTGGAATCCGACCAGCGAGACCATGATCACCGCGCCGAGGCAGTTCACAAACGTCATCAACATCTCGTCCATCTCGTCACTATCATTCATAAAAGAACGCTCGTTAAGCCGATGATAGAAGCGCAGGGAGCCCGCGCGCATGCATACTTCTAAGACGTCTGTGAAGACGTGCCACCGCCCGCGTGCTTACGTACTTGCTCATGGTGACCTCCTCGTGCTTGACGTGCAAATGTTTCCGCGCTTGTGTATCCCTCGGAGCTTGCCAAGTGTCATTTTTCATATTTTGTCTCTCACAGTACTACCACTGCCTGACTCCACCTGACCCACGGGGGTACAAATTAAGGTGGTACAGTAAAGACATTGAAGTGGCTTCAAGGAAACGGACGAGAGGATGAGCACCAGCATGTCTCGCGACGCTCTTCGTCGCGAGAAGCTTTTTCCTTCCTTTCCTCTCGTCCATCATGGTGGCCAAAGGGTATTGTGTGCCGGCCGTGTGGGGCGGACCGTTTCTCTCTGTGGTAACGACTCCTAGCTGCCACGCAGAGTACTGTACGCCTGTCGTACATATCTGTGACGCGTCGCCGAGCAGCAGCCGCCGCCGCCAGTCAATTCAGGCATTCTCCGGGGTTCTGTTCTCCCACTTGCGAAGCGTTTTCTCACGGGGGAACAGAAGTTGTCGCGGGTGCTCATCATCTCCCAACACTTTTTGATTTTTTGTTCCCGCGTGGGCGTTCCTTCCTGAAGTCACGACACGGCCCCCGACAAAGCCCCGAGGAAAAGAACACAGAGAGACAGGGCACTTGCTGAACCAAGGTTTGTCAGTCTCAGCAGCGTCCGGACCGCTGGCAGTTGGCGGCACAGACGCGCTCAGCGGAGGCGCGACCAACCAACAGAACAGCTCATTGCACAAATCTCCGGCCAGCGACAACATTGAAGTGGCGCGCGCCTTTGCCGCCGTCATCCAGGTCCCCGTCTCCTCCTCAACAAGCGCCCACCTCACGCCGACGAGGTTGCTGTTCTTGTGTGCCCCGTTGGCCGTTGCGAACTTGGCCTTTGTTCTTCCTCGATCTTCTCAGGATCGGCAGCCGCCCCGGACGCTTTCCCTGACTATTCCTGAACGCGCCGCCATCAGCTCAGATCCGGTCTGAGCGTCGGGATCCAAAATTGGCCGATTGGTTGGTCTGGTCGTCGCCTGTTCTTCCTTCTGGTTATTCGACTACGGCGCTCGCTCGCTCGCTCGCCGCTCGCCATTGACGGGTTGTTCCCAGTTGATCACTTGCTATAGACCACCACGCGCTTTGGCATCATGTCGTCGGACGAGATCGCGTCGCAACGGCTCCAGCGCGTCTACGAAAACACCAAGCGGTCGCTCAACATCGAGACCCAAGTGTGCGTCACGGGCCAGCAGACCACGATGTACCACATGGACATCTCGTTTCGCTCGACGCGCAACAAGTGGAGCATCGCCAAGCGCTACTCCGAGTTCTTCTCAGTGCGTCACACGCTGCGCAAGTTCCTCAAGCAGTACAAGCACCAGTTTGCCAGTGACGAAGGCGCGTTGCCGCTGCCACTCATGGCGCTCGAGCGCGCGCTGGACGCCGCGTTCCCCCGGCGCCACATCCGCCACGATACACCAGCCATCGTCGACGAGCGCAAGCCGGCGCTGGAGGTATTCGTGCAGATGCTGGTCAAGGTCATCTCGTCGATCCCAATGTCGGACGCCACGCCACTCCACGCCGCGAGCCCGACGACCTCGCCGGTTCTGTCGCCGCTTGAATCGTCGGTGCTGGCGCCCGTGCTGCCGCTCTTGCCGCAGGCCGAGAGCATGGCCGTGCTGTACCAGATCCTTCGGGACTTTCTGGAGTACCCGGACAAGCAAATCGAGAGCGAGACCAAGCTCAAGCTCGCCGTGCTCTCGCTGGAAGATGTCATCGTGAGCTCGCAGAGCAATGTACTGGCCGCGGACGACAGGCTCTTGCTGAGCGACTGCTGCAGCATCTGCCTCGGCGAGTGGAACGACGAGGACTGCGCCGACATGAACGTCGTCAAGCTGCCGTGCCTCCACGCCTTCCACGAGGAGTGCCTCATGGAGTGGCTGCACGGCCACACCCACTGCCCCATGTGCCGCGACGA